>JBBPQZ010000495.1:0-14757 GCA_038092795.1 Boletus rubissimus | reverse complement strand
TACTCATATTATTGTCCCAATGAGTATCAGTTTTGAATTGCATATATCTCCATGGTTACTGATCCAAATTACATAATTCCTTTTTGGGCACATAGCCCAGGGTGGGTAGCTCCATTCATACACCAACACTTTGTTTATATTTGTTTGTGTTCTAGATATATTTCATAAACAATCAAAATGTGCAAAACATTGGGACAATTTTGTGAGTCACTATATCATAATCTCAATTCATTTGATATCATCTTTCAACAGGACAATGACTTCAAGCATACTTGTAAAAAGATGAAAGCATGGCTGGAAAAGCAGGATTGAGACTATGGTATGGCCTGCATAGTATCCTGACCTCAACCCCATTGAGCATTTCTGGGGTTACCTAAAGAGAAGGGTAGCAAAGTATGAAAACCCTTCCAATAGGATTTATCAGTTATGGAATAGGATTCAAGAGATATGGGAGGGGATACCAGCTGAGGAGTGTTAGAAGTTGATTGAAAGCATGCCAAGGAGGGTCCAGGCTGTGATTATACTAAGTACTAATATATACCCAATACCTATATTATTATGAAAGTCCAAAAACTGTTCTAATGGTGTTGCTGTTTTAAAAGTGGTGTATCTCAATAGCCCCTGACCTGGGTCACATGACCCAGTAACATAATTTGTAGCCAGGAGTTTGTACATTATTTGTCTCCACCAAAACTAAGTGAAATTCCCATGAGTGATTGCAGAGTATCCTAGTTTGGAGTTAGGGATTGGAATACTTTTTGGAGTTACTGTAGTTGATAATCACACCTTATCACTGGTGGAATAGTCTGGAGTGTCTGAATACTGGGTATCTGTCCACTTCTTCATCTCCTCCTGGCAATTTTTCAATACCTGCTCTATCTTTGCATGGAATTTCTTTAGCTCTTTTCCAAAGTCCTTAGATGTATTCCTTTCAAATTCCATGTGTGGGAGATAATTTCAGGTGATAGCAAAAGAAATAGACCTGGTTATTGTATACAATAAATTATCATGATGGAATTGAGCTATTTTGATTCAATCTGCCCATATCTCTTGCTTTTTTCTAACATAAGCATGAAAATATTGTTCTAGATCTTGGTTAACATGCTCTGTTTGTCCATCAGTTTGGGGATAATAGGCAATGGACAGCTTCTAAGAAATTCCTAGTAAAGTATAGAGCTGTGAAGTAAAGTCTGAGATGAATTGAGGTCCTCTATCTAAAATTATTATAGAGGGAAGTTCATGAATATATCAAACATTGTCCGTGAATAGAATAGCTAAGTCCTTAGAAGAAATAGTTTCACAACAGGGTACAAAGATCACTTCTTTGAAAAAGCAATCTATAATAACACAAATGGCATCAAAAGAATGGGATGCCAAAAAACCAATTACAAAATCTACCAATAAGTCTGTCCAAGGTTTGGTAGATATAGATAATGGAATAAGTTTGCCTGCTGGTGCTTTAAATAAACCTTTTGTGAGAGCACACACTTGATAGTGATTGATATAATTTTTTACATAAAAAGTGACACCAGGCCATGTGAAATGCTGGGTAACCAAATTAATGATTTGGCCTTGTCTATGATGTTCAGAAATAGAAGAATCATGGCACAAGTTCAAAAGTTTAAGATGTAAAGATTCAGGTACAAAGACTTTGTTTTTGTCATTTTTATAGATAGTGTTAGAAAAGAAAAAACTGTTTACTTTTTTTAACTTGTTTGATTCTTTTTGTAATTTTTTGTAAAAAGTTGAAGAAAGTGAAACATAGTTGATAAATAAATTGTCTGGGAGTATCATCATATTGATATTATGGTTGGATGTTGCATCTCTATAATCAGGTTAACGGGAAAGTGCATCAGCCCTTCCATTAGAACTTCCAGGCTTGTAAATAATAGAGAAATTATATCTCTGCAATATTGCATGCCAACAGGCTTGGCACTAAGATAAGTCTTGTAAATGTTTCCAGAACTCAAGATTCTTATGATTAGTCCATATCTCAAAGTGAATATGCCTGATTAGGTAGTGGCTGTTATAATATGAATATTTTTAAAAACTTTTTGAACTTATCTTTTCATCTCCTTTATCCTGTGCATGTGATTGTGAGAAATATCACATGATCTGGTCTAGACCTAGTCATGTGACATGCCTCATGGTTTTAATCTCCATCACCTTCTATTTTTCATCAATTCTCACATTCATTTCTGTCCTGTTATTCATACATATACTTCTTCCATCTATCTATAAGTAGTAGCTCCTCTCATGCATAGCATGGTCTGTATGCATTTCCTATAACATATAAAGGTAGATACTTTGTGACTTGACTCCCTAGTCTAATCCACTTTATTCACCTCACATAGTCATTGCCTGGGTCCTTTGGCTCTTATAGACTAAGTTGTTCAGAAAGAACCCCCATATTCTCTATCTCCATTGAGCCAGGAGTTATGTACCCTGAAAATTGTCTGAGCTTTGTGGTTTTCTTTGTTATTTGCAATAGAATCATAACACTTAAATTAAACTTTTATACACAATACTCAGGTCCCAGAGCTAAGGAAACAGAGTATCACTACTTGATGGTGATGAGACTAGCACTCACTTCCATGCTATTCTATATGGTTGTCTGCCATCAAAATATGGATAACATTGCTTTTGGACATAATGTTACAATTTTTTCTTTTCTTCTTACTTCTTTTTTGCCTCTGCTTAACCCTTGTACTACCATCTGTCCTAGGATCCCTTATATGCTATATCCTAGGACACCCATTGGACTATATTCCATTTCTCTGCCACTGGCTTCACCAGCTTCCTCCATACCAGTGATGCATTCTACTTTCCTCTTTCGTCTGTTGATTCTCCTGTGATTTGTTGGCTGTGTGTTCTAATCTTCATTTTTACGTGTCCTTTCTTTTTGGGCTTCCTTCTATTCTGTTATGCGTCTTCTTTTAATCCGTAATGTATAATTCTTTCTTTTATAGTCTCTCTTGCATTTCTTACTATAGTCCATGCACAAGGAGACTCCATATATGAACAACTCAGATACTACTACGATCGCTAGTTTAGACCTCCTTTGAGTTATCTTGTAATCTCATTGCCACTAGCAATCTAGTTGCTTACCTCATCTTTTCTCAACCCTTGTCTCTTTGGTTAGGAATTCCCTAGACTGATCCTTGAACAACTTGCACTCTGCTTGTCGTTACCCTTGTCCCCTCAGTTAGAAATCCCCTAGACTGATCCTTAAATGACTCGCATCCCACTTGTCGTTACCTTTGAGGAATCTTCTCGATAACCACTGCCAGAGAAATTCCCATGTCAGAAGTCTGCATCGTCGCCTTACAAGCAACTCCTTGTCCATCGAAGGCCTTAGTCGTTACTCATACCCCAGGTAGTCATAACAGAAGGTCTAAACTCTCTAGCCAAGACTACCACCATGTAAGCCTCCATCATTCCACCTCATTTCAACCACCCCACTTGGGGACTTTACTGTCCCACCCATGCTGAACCTTCTTCCCTGGAGGAATCAGATGAATTTATCCATTTAGAAAATTAGGAGCCTGATGCTCTCAAGACCTATATCGAGAACACTCTCCATGACTGCACTGCTGAACGATGAGACCATAGTCTAGCTCATAACCTTTTGCATCACCTCACTATCCCTTCCAAACCGACAACCACCCCCTCTTCTCCCACTCTTGTTCAAATGTCTCGTCCTTCCACTCCTCCATCCATATCTTCGTTCTCACCCATAATGTCCTCACAACCCACTAAGCTCCACCTCGGCACCCCCGAGATCTTTGATGGCTCTTATGACAAAGCCATACCTTGATTGAACACCATTCTGTTTTACTTAACAGTGAACAACACCATGTACAACTTTGACCTTAAGAAGGTCACCTTCGCCCTGTCTTTTATAACTAAGGGACCTACTGCCACTTGGGCATCCACCTATCACCTGAGTACTATTACTCAAGGCGTCACCACCATCGGTACCTGGAAAGACTTTATAAAAGCCTTCAAGACTGCATTTAAACACCACGACGCAGTCAACAACGCTATCACCTGGCTCTCCACCAAACACGTTCTTATCAGTAAAAATGGCATTTACAACCCCTTATTGACCTCCTATATTTCGAAGTTCAAGAACAAAGTCGCCACCTCCCAAATCCAGGATGATAATGTCCTGATCTCCTACTTCACTTTCGGCCTCCCCCTTGCCCTCATGAGAAAGATTATGTCCATGGAGAAAGTTCCTACTGCAATTGATATCTGAAACAAAAAGGCTATTCATTTCCAAATCCAATGAGACCATGCTGCTGAGCTATCATGGTGCTACACCACGCCTTTGTACCAGCCCCATCAGAACTTCTCCTTCCCTTCCCAGACTACTGTAACCAAGGACTCCGATGCCATGGATGTTAATGTCATCTGTGTACCAAAGCTTACCCTGGAGAAAAGAAAGTGTTGTATCAAGAAGAAACTTTGTTTCAGATGCCGTAAACCCAGTCACTCCTCCTCTGCCTGCACCACCTTTTCAGCTGCCAAACCAGTTGAGAGAATAATTGGTCAGGATGACAATGAAGATGTTCCAGCAGTCAGGAAAGTGACATTCAAAAAGATGGATTTTTAAAAAGGAGAACTTTTTCGACACAAGTCTCTTCTTTTTCTCCAGTATGTGTGTCTGTACTTGTAACCTCTGCCACCAAAGCAATGCAAATCCCTGTTCAAGTCATTGTACCTTCATACACACTGAAAGCTGTTGACACTACGCCCTCATCGACAGCGGAGCTGATATCTCCTGCATTGACTGGGACTTTGCCCAGAAGCACAAACTTCCACTTATGAAACTTGATAAACCCATCCATGCCCGGAACACTGATGACTCATATAACAAACGTGGTGATATCCAATACTCCTGTTCACTCTTCCTCAATATTGAAGGAATAGCTCACCAGATAATCTTTATGGTTATGTCTTTCGGACGTAACAATGTCCTCCTTGGACTCCCTTGGCTAAAAGAAGTCAACTCCACTATTGACTAGGTCAAACACACCCTATCCTTGTCAGAATCTCTTGACCAGTCAAAAGAACTCTACGCCTTGCACTCCATAGATTACGACCACCACTCATCCAAATTTTGGAAATCCCCTTCTCATGCCCCTCGTCATGTACATGTGGACTCTGTCACACACTCTCATCTATTTGAATATAATGAATGGAAAGACCCCTCTGCTCACTACAAACATGACAATGACATCTGCGTCATGTTCTGCATTATCAAATGTAAATCCCAATATATTCCAAAAGGATCCTTGGTCATTGGACACCTTATCCAGGTGTCATATCCTGTAATTCCATGAGTCCACCTCCAACACCTCTGGCACACTACACGCCAACTTTGGCCTCTTTTCACATATATCACAACTCCAAACCTCCAGAGTTTATCTCTCTTTTCATTTATCCTGTAATACTTATTTTCAATACTCATGTACCACTGTCATCCCTACATCTCATACCTCCATCACCCCTGCATTCCATACCTCCATCCTCCTTGACCTTTCATCTCTGTCTTTCCTTAGTTACCCGTCTTCCCTTTTCATTATCCCCTTGAAAATACTTGTACTCCCAAAAATACTCAGACCCCCGGACTTTAGTACTCTGTCTCCTGTTTTACCTCCATATATAAACCCCCGTATCTAGCTTTGTACTTCAGTTAGATTATTAACTCAGACTACCAACTTAGATACTGACTTTTGACTTTTGGTTATAAACCCTCTGTTCACCTCTGATCCATATTGATCACCTTTGACTTTATTGTTCCCCTCCAAATCACCTCCGAACCTCTGCTCTGAAATACAAGAACTCAATCGACAGCAAGGGTGCACCATATATGGTGAAGCCAATGTCCTTATTTCCACCAACTCCGGAGTTCCAGAGTTACACCCGGAGATCATCAGCACGGTCTTAACACCAGGCCACCGAACTTGCAATGGCTGCCAAAAAGGAGAAACCCAAACCCATCCTTCTGGCTAAATATGCAGAGTTTGCCTCTGTCTTCTCAAAAGAAGCCACAGATCATATACCACTTTCACGCCCTTACAATCATGAGATTAACCTAAAGGAATCCTTTACTCCAAAGACCGGCAAACTCTATCCCCTCTCACCTGAGGAACGCACTGCCACCAAGTCCTTTTTACAGGAGAATCTAGATTGCGGAAAAATCTGCCCTTCCAAATTTCCCCAAGCTTCCCCATTCTTTTTCATCAAAAAGAAGGATGGCAGCCTTCGACCCTGCCAAGACTACCATTACATCAATGAACATACTGTTTATGATGCCTATCCCCTACCTCTGGTATCTGACCTTGTTGACAAGCTCTGCAATGCCAAAGTTTTCACCAAATTCAACATTCGCTGGGGATACAACAATGTTCATATTAAAGATGGGCACCAATGGAAAGCTGCCTTTATTACCCATAAGGGGCTTTTCAAACCTACCATAATATTCTTCAGTCTTTGTAACTCATCCGCAACTTTTCAGAGATTCATGAACAACTTCTTCTGTGACATAATCACCGAAGGATGGCTTGTCATCTATATGAATGACCTCCTTATTGCCTTCCCTGATGAGAAGACTCACAAAGAATGAACTAAGCGGGTTCTTCAACACATGACTGAGCTCAACCTCCACCTAAAGCTCGAGAAATATAAATTTGCCACCACTGAAGTAGAGTATCTCAGTATGATTGTCAAACCAGGCCAACTCGCCATGGACCCTGTCAAGCTCAATGGGATCACCTTCTGGCCAGTCCCTTCCACCATCAAGGATGTTTGCTTCTTTCTCAGCTTTGCCAACTTCTATCGCAGATTCATCCCTGATTACTCTAATATCGCTTGCTCCCTCATAGATCTTGCCAAGAAGCTTAGTTTGTGGTCTTGGTCCTTCACTTGCACCCATGCCTTTGACACTCTCAAGTCACTTTTCCTCAAGAAACCGGTTTTACAGATGCCAAACCTTTTTGCTCCCTTCGCTATTGCAACCAATGTTTCCAAGTATGCCTTTGGCGGAATCCTCCTCTAGACTGACGCCAACAGAGAATGGCATCCTTGTTCCTATATTTCTCAATCATTCTCTCCTGCTGAATGAAACTATGACATTTATGACAGGGAACTCCTTGCTATTATTAGAGGTCTCAAGGCATGACATCATTACCTCCACGGCTTAGCCTTCCCCATCCAGACCTTCACCAATCATAAAAACCTGATGTATTTCTGTTAGTCACAGACCCTCAATCGCTGCCAAGCCCATTGGCTTATTGATTTAGCCGACTTTGATCTCAAAATGATCCATATCCTGGACACACAACTTGCTGGCCTGGGTGCCTTATCTCACCGCCCAAATCTTCTCCCAGCCTCAAATCTCGATAATAAAGGCATTATCCTTCTTTCACCTTCCCTTTTTGTCAACACTATTGGTGCTGTGCTCCACGAATGTATCAAAGATTCCTTTGAATCCGACACCCTGGTCTGCCAGGCCCTTCAGTCCATGAACAAGGACATTCCTTCTATATTCCACTCCCATCTTGCTGATTGGCAATTGGATGCTGGTGTCCTTATCTACCAAGGTCACGTCTATATCTTCGCCAATGACTCTCTTTGCCACTCCATTCTCCAATGCTGCCATAACCATGACACCACTGGCCACCCCAGTTTTCTTAAAACTTGTCAGCTTGTCGCTGCTGAGTTTTGGTGGCCTAGCCTTGCTGCCTATGTCCACTGCTACATTGAGGGCTGTGCTGTCTATCAACAGGCAAAATCTAATACCCATCCATCTGTTCCTCCCCTCACTCCCATCAAATCTTTTGCATCTCGGCCTTTCCAGCAGATCTCCTATGATCTGATCACAGACCTTCCAGTCACCTCCTCTGGCTTTGATTTGCTCTTGGTTGTGGTTGATCACAGACTTACAAAGGGGGTAATTTTATGCCCTACCAAGAAAACCATCACTGCTGAGAGTGTTGCTGCCTTTTTCTTCCACAAAGTCTTCCTTTACTTTGGCCTCTACGACAAAATTATCTCCAACCAAGGACCCCAGTTTGCAAGTTCGTTTGCCCACAAGCTGGGGAGACTACTATGATATAACTTGTTCCTTTCTACAGCATACCTATTACGACTACCCGGGGTAGGAGTAATCGCAAGGGCCTTCGAAGACAAGAAGTCGGGTTGAGAGCCGATGACGCACTAGTTCTGACGTGGGAATTCCTCTGTCAGCAAAGGTCGAGGGGATTCCTCAAAGATATCAGTAAGCGAAGAGTGAACCGATCAAAGAAGTCGGGTTGGGAGCCGACGATGCAGTACTTCTATTGTGGGATTTCCTCCAACGGTGGACAAGGTATCGACGAGTTGCAGAACAAGTCGATCAAAGGAACGGTCTAGGGGTTTTCTAACCGCGGGGCAAGTAAGACGAGAATAGCAAATAGATTGCTAGGCGGCGACAAGATACAAGGTAGCTCGAAGGAGGTCTAAACTAGCGATCTAGGTGGTATTCGAGTTGTTTATATACGAAGTCTCCTCGCACACACACCTAAGTAAGAAATGCGAGGAAGACTATAAAAGAAAGGGTTATGCGTTACGGATCAAAAGAAGACGCATAACGGAATGAGAAGAAGCCCGAAAAGGAAGGATGTGTAATGATGAAGAGCAGAACACGTGGCCATCATATCGCGGGAGAATCAATGAGACAGATATGGTAAGAGGATGCGCCATGGGTATGGAGGTAGTCGAAGAAGCCCTTGGTGAAGAAAAGGAATAAAGTCTGTGAGACATGCTAGGATCCTTTGAATAAGGGGACCTAGCACTGATGGTAGTACATGGATAGAGCAGAGGCGAAAGAGAAGTACAAAGAAAAGGAAAAGTTATAACAATACCATCCTCAGACTGACAGTAAAACTGAATGCGTCAACCAGGAAATCAAAACTTACCTCCACATCTACTGCAGATTAAACCCAGATTTTGGGCAGATTCCATTTCCCATGCTGAGTTTGCTCACAATCATTGCCCCCACTCCATAACTGGCAAATCCCCCTTCTTCCTCATAATGGAGTATGAACCCCATGTCCTACCACCAATCATCGCCAATTCAGATCTCCCTGCAGTGGAAGACCAGTTGAAGACCCTTGCAGCTGCCTGAGATGAAGCTCTGGCCTTCCATGAGCTGGCACATCAAACCATGTCTGCTTGTATCCGACGTCATTTCAAACCCTTCACCCTAGGGAATAGGGTTTGACTCAAAGCCTGGAACTTGAAACGTTCTGTTGCAAATTCCAAGTTCACCTCCAAACAAGAGGGCCCCTTTTCCATCATCAAAGTACTGTCCCCGATCACCTATCAGCTACACCTCCTTAAGGCCTGGAAAATCCACCCGGTATTCCACGTATCCCTTCTCTCACCATACCATGAGAACGACACTCATGGGGCTAACTACCCTACACCCCCTCCAGATCTAATAGATGGCGAAGAAGAATACAAAATAGAAAAGATCATTAAACACAAAGGATCAAAAGGAAAACATTCCTTCCTGATCTATTGGAAAGAGTACATAGCCGAAGAAGATTCCTGGATCCCAGAATGAAATCTAACAAATGTGAACTCTGCTCTCAAGGAGTATAAAGCCCTATTCTCCTCCATCTTCTCTTCTTCCTTCCAGAACTAACATGGCCATTGAATTCACCCCTACAGCCAAAATTCCCCGCTTGACTCTTTCCATTGCCCAAGTTCACAAACACTACCAAGTACCTTCTCGCTATTCCTCGCCACTCGCTATTCCTTCGCCATCCCACGAAAATGAGACCCTGTTTCCAGAAGACCGTGATGTGTCCTCTTCTTTGTTTCCTCCTTCTTCTTCTTTCGAACATTCTTCCTCACTTGTTCCCTATGATAGTCCTACTGTCTCTAACACTGCTGCACAATGCCCTCCAACTCCTCCTATGGAGCATGCAGACAGCCCTGAACATGTTGCTGAACAAGCCCCCCTCTCTGTAGACATCCCAACCACTGTGTATTGCCTCAGCAATGGTCTCCCCACCATCTTTGAGATTTGTAAGCTCACTGAGCTTATTACCAAACCCGGTCTCGTGACCACCATAGACTGTTACCTAGACTTGGCATCCCCCCTTTATGCACTCTATAGTGCCTACCTAGTCAACCTAAACATCATCACCCTTGCCCATGCTCCCACCACCGACACCAACTGTTCATATGTCATCCAGTTTATTTATCAAGACACTATGTAGGCACAGTCTCACCTTCTTGTTGCTCTTCACCAATTGGGTATGCTTACCCTTCTATATGACTTGCAGCGATATCTCCTCACCATGGCCACCCAAACCTAACCTCTTACCAGAGAGCTTTATGAAGCCCTGGCCATTGAACACCATCATACCCACGAACATGCCACTTCTACAGTGAGGTCAAAAGACCTCCTCTAGTAAATCCTGTCCCAGTTCCACAGACCGTTTCAGCACCAGCCATACCAACCACCCCCTCTGCATTTTCGACACCTCTCCATTCAGATGAGGACTGCCTCATGCAATGAATTAGAAGCACCTGGACCAGCGCCAACGGTCATCTCCTTCTCCCTGACTCACACCCCCATGCCCATGAATGATGCTACTCCTGTGGACAGATCGGCCACTTTCTCACTTGTCTCTGTTGGGCCCCCGGGCATATCCTTGCTAACTGTCCCCTTATGCTCCTTCACCCC
The DNA here is from genome assembly GCA_038092795.1 of Boletus rubissimus. Taxonomy (NCBI): domain Eukaryota; kingdom Fungi; phylum Basidiomycota; class Agaricomycetes; order Boletales; family Boletaceae; genus Lanmaoa; species Lanmaoa rubissima. Next base: position 4,010 of record JBBPQZ010000495.1, on the reverse strand, counting down.
TGCCTCGTCGCATACCGCCACTGAGGCAACAGTTATCCTCATCCTCATCCACCCCCTCATTCATATTCACATCCTCATCCTCCAGATGTCACAAAGCCCATTGCGGCACCACTTTCTTTCGCCACCAAGGCACCCCTTCTACTCCTCAAGGTGCCCTTCCCATCCTCTGACGGTTCCCTCACCATTGCTCTCCCTCTCCCCTTGTCGACCGAAACTACTCCAATGAGGAAGACTCCATCGATGATACCGGTTATGGTAACATCACTAGCTCCTTGGTTGGTGGGCCCGTTCTCTACTAGATTGTTCATGGTCAAGCTGCTACAAAGGGAGTAATGTTACGACTTCTTCTTTTCTTCTTACTTCTCTTTTGTCTCTGCTCAATCCTTGTACTACCATCTGTCCTAGGATTCCTTATATGCCATATCCTAGAACATCCATTGGACTATATTCTATTTCTCCACCACTGGCTTCACTGGCTTCCTCCATACCAGTAGCACATTCTACTTTCCTCTTTTGTCCATTGATTCTCCCACAATTCATCAGCCATGTGTTCTAATCTTCATCTTTACACATCCTTTCTTTTTGGATTTCCTTCTATTCCATTATGTGTCTTCTTTTGATCCGTAACGCATAAACCCTTTCTTTTGTAGTCTCTCTCACATTTCTTACTACAGTCTATGCACGAGAAGACTTTGTATATAAATGACTCGAATACTACTACGATCACTAGTTTAAACCTCCTTTGAGTTATCTTGTAATCTCATCACCACTAGCAATCTAGTTGCTTACCTCATCTTTTCTCAACCCTTGTCCCTTTGGTTAGGAATTCCCTAGACTGTTCCTTGAACAACTTGCACTCCACTTGTCATTACTCTTGTCCCCTCGGTTAGGAATCTCCTAGACCAATCCTTGAACGACTCACACCCCACTTGTCATTACCTTCGAGGAATCTCCTTGATAACCACTGCTGGAGGAATTCCCACATCAGAAGTCTACGTTGTCGCCTCACAAGCAACTCCTTGTCCATTGAAGGCCTTAGTGGTTACTCATACTCCGGGTAGTCGTAACACATAGTACACTAGTCCCCATGATCTACTGAGGTTGAGCAGTTTGTGTGTCATTACACTGGTGTGGCCAGGTTCACATGAATATCTGTAATGTCACATCTAACATGGATAGTATTTCCATCACTATTGTTATAATATAAATATTTTCAAACTTCTGGACTTAACACTTTTCACTTTCCAGTCACATGATCTGTGCACGTGACCATGGTAACCAGCACATGACTAGGTCTAGAACTAATAACATCATATCTCATGATAACCACACCTTAATTTCCACTCTTCTCACACAGCCTCTTTTAATCTTTGTTATCTTTCTCCCACTGTCACTTCTTTCATCAGTCTATTTATAATAAAACCTCTCATGCATAGCATGGTCTGTGTGCACACCTGTATAATATATAAAGTAGACACTTTGTGACTGGAATCCCCAGTCTAATCCATTTAGTTACCTCTCATAGTCATTGCCTTGGTCATCTAGCCATTGTAGACTAAGTTAGCCAGAGAAGATTCTTTTTCCTCTTCATTGAGCTAGTAGCTGTGTATGCTGAAAGGTGATCCTGAGCCTTGTGGTCTGTCATTTGCAATAAGATCATAATAACCATAGCCAGGTGTTTCTAGTTCCCCTACACATTCTCAATTTGTTTATTACAATAGGTTACTGCAGCCACCTTTAGAACTGTCTTTGAAGAAAAAGATATTACCTCCAATCAAAGAAGTATTTTTTACATTAGCAAGTTTGTAGGTTGTCCAGAGTGTGGTTGGAAAAGTTTGCATAGTAAGCAGCTAAAAGAAGATTTCAAGATTTCATCCTGATCCTATTCCTAAAAGGTCTATTGGCCTTCTCATGACAAGCAACAAACCTCTCACCACATTCCTGCCTTTGAACTCTATAATATTCCTCACTTCTGCTTATATCTTCATCCTTTGTTCCATAGTCAAGTATATCTCACTCAGTCAATCTCAATGATCTTATCATCTATCTCGCCAATCTAAACATGGACAAGAAAAAGTTCAATGTAACCAAGAAGATTGTAGACCCCAATAAATGGGATGGTGACAGATTCATCTTTCATCTTTGATGAGTAAAACTAAGATTGTGGCTTGTGTTATAAACTACTGCCGAAGCATCTGATCACTTCCACAAGGCTCAGACAATGTTCGCCGGGTACACGACTCCTGGCTCAAGAATGAGGGTATGGGGGTCTTCTCCGTCCAACACAGTCTACAATGGCCAGAAGACCAAGGCAATGACTATTGTGGTGAACAAAATGGATTAGACTAGGGATACCAGTCGCAAAGTACTACTTTTTATATTGTACAGGCGCGCGCACAGACCATGCTATGCATGGGATGAAGTACCATAAATAGACTAAGTGGTCTCACAATTGTAAGAGAGAGATAACAGAGATGAAAGGGGCTGTGTGAGAAGAGCGGAAATTAAAAGGGCGAGGTCACCTCGTGTTATGACGTCATTGGTTCTAGACCTGGTCATGTGAGGGTTACCACGGTCATGTGCACAGATCATGTGACTGGAAAAGAAAAGAGTACAAGTTCGAAAAGTTTGAAAATGTTCATATTATAACAGGTTGACATCCAAACATAGAAATCTAACAAGCTCTGCTATATTGCAATCCTATCCTGATTCAAGAAGAAGGCTGATGGGTTAGTCCAAATCACTCTTGAAAGGTATCTCAATGACAAGAATATAGAGATTAAGAATGCCAATGGAATTGTTATGGACACAAAAGGAGATTATTATAATACAAACATTTTCAAAACCTTTTGAATTTAACACTTTTCTTTCTCCAGTCACGTGATCTGTGCATGTGACCATGGTAACCATCACATGACTAGGTCTAGAACTAATGATATCATACCTCATGGTAACCATATCCTTTTTATTTCTACTCTTCTCACACAGCCCCATTAATCTCTGTTATTTCTTTCTTACTGTCGCTTCTATCATCAGTCTATTTATGGTAAAATCTCTTATGCATAGCATGATCTGTGCACACACCTGTAACATATATTAAGTAGACACAATTGACTAGAATCCCCAGTCTAATCCATTTGTTTACCTCAATAGTCATTGTCTAGGTCATTTGGCCCTTATAGACTAAGTTAAATGGAGAAGGCCCCCACTCTCTTTTTCATTGTTGAGCTAGTAGTTGTATATGCTGCAAAGTTGTCTTGAGTCTTGTGGTCTTGTTTTCTGTTGGTTGCAATAGGATCATCATACTTGGATTAGACTTCTATACACAATCCTTAGATTCTAGAGCTAAGGGAACAAGAAAGATCTCCACTTGATAGAGACAAGACTAGCACTTGCCCCACGCTATCTTATATGGTCATTTGCTATTTAAATATGAATAACATTGCTGTCAGGCATAGAGCACTAGCCCCCATTGATCTGCACCTGTTATGACTTATCGCCGAAACGTCTAGTCACTTCCACAAGGCTCGGATGATGCTTGTAGGATACACTATTCCTGGCTCAAGGAGATGAGGGTATGGGGGTCTTCTCCGCTCAACACAGTCTACAATGGCCAGAAGACCAAGGCAATGACTATTGTGGTGAACAAAATGGATTAGACTAGGGATACCAGTCGCAAAGTACTACTTTTTATATTGTACAGGCGCGCGCACAGACCATGCTATGCGTGGGATGGATTACCATAAATAGACTAAATGATTCCATGATTGTGAGAGAAGGATAATGGAAATAAAAAGGGCTGTGTGAGAAGAGTGGAAATTACAAGGGCGAGGTTACCTCATGGTATGACATCATTAGTTCTAGACCTGGTCATGTGAGGGTTACCACGGTCACATGCACAGATCACGTGACTGGAAAAAAAAAGAATATAAGTTCTAAAAAGTTTGAAAATGTTCATATTATAACAGTAGTGACAGTATTATTATGGGAGAATTGGGCCATTTTGAGCC
>JBBPQZ010000494.1:0-14759 GCA_038092795.1 Boletus rubissimus | reverse complement strand
AACGATTAACGACCGTACTAGTAGCCCCACTTGGACCGCAAGAACCAGCTGATACGACTTTGACAAGGCCGTCGATGGGGCCGGTGTTCGCTACCAACGAATCACTAGCTGAGGGAGGCGTAGGCTGTGGAGTAACGGGAGTAGAGTTTGTCACGGATGCGTTAGGGAACGTATCGATCGGCGCGGAGACGCGAGTTGGCAGCGCGGGAGGCAGCATGGATAAGACGACACTAGTCTAGTATAGCCCGAATTCCAATCAACGTTGAATTTCAAAAAGAAATTACAGCACACTTGTTCTTCTACAACGAGAGGAGCAAGCTCGTGAAACTCACCGTGGGCCTTGACTTGCAGGTTCTGCGTATGTAGGTGTTGATATGATCTCTGCTGACTGGAAAGATCGCTTCGCGCGCCGCGCGGGCATGTCTTTCCATCAAGGCGGGCTTGCCTCCACTGGCGTGCCCCGCAACAGAGGCAGCGAGAGTGACAACGACGGTAAGGAATGACGCTGTGACTTTCATGTTCAGGACTGTAGAAGAATGAGTGATGGAGTGGGTTTCCAGAAATGAGGGAGAGAGCAAAGAGGAAGACAATGTCGTTTGTTCGTGACTGGCTGCCATGTACTTGCTATTGCCGCCAATGAAATTACCTAGAAGTTGGAATCGCGGTGTTTTGGGACCACATAACTGTGACGATGTCCATTCTTGTGCAAATGCACGACTGGCCCACGGCTGCTCAGGTGACCTACTCACGAACAACATCACGATCAGTATATGGATATGGCTTCAGATCTCGCTCTGTTCGCATTGCGACGGAACAGAGGCAAACGAGATTCAAATACATGGTCAGACTCGGGTGAGAGTGGCACATTGTGCTACATACTCTTTACGTACGAGACGATCTACAAACTGTGATTAGCCGGCTGCGAACAAGGATAGTCTTCAGTGAAGCTGTTGGCAGGTTTCTCGATCTCTTCGTCTACCGGTTGCGAAGGATAGTTCTATTTGATGCCACTGTTTATAAATGCGGAGAGCAATTAACGCCTTGGTTGCAGCTCGGAGGCGAGGGTAAGTCTTTGTGCTCAACGTTCAACATGACGGCAAGACGATGCATGATGAACAAGGTAGACTGAGGGCCAAGGCAGATTTTGAAGGGATGACCATGAGTGTGCTGACGTGGATGCATGATCGGGTTCGGGTTCCGGGTCATTGTTGAATCCGACCGGGATTGAGAGCTCCCCGAGCCGTGACACATCGACAGATACACGCGGAAGGACGTGAGTACGACAGTCCCATCAAGTCGCGCCAGTGAGATGCCTTGGAGGATCAAGAGGTAAACTGGGATGACACGTGGAAATGAACATGTGTACAGCACAAGGTGAGAGGATCACGGGGATAGTCATGATGATCTGTTTCGCACCCGAACGGAGGCTGTGGTAGAGTCATTAGGCCCAGGAAGAGGTTGCGAGTCGGACTCATACCTCCTATCTGCAGTGCGAGTACTTATGAATATGTATAAGAGAAGGGATTGATGGAATGATGAAGAGTCAGTGGCTTGGCAGCATGAGGACAAAAAAGACAAGGGCTGCTGCGCAGGAGATCAAGAGAGCAATGACAAGTTTGGCATGACACTGTTTCAACCCCGAAAATAACATACTGTAACTGCAACTAGGGTCTCACCGAGAACGGACTGGTAACACAGCTGGGAGCAGTACCACCGCGCGTTGCAGTAACAAGGGCGCATTGACCTCGCCTGGTACACACAGCAGCGAACGCCACGGTGAGTCACAATGGACTCACTGACCGCGACGACGGCGGGGGCAGGCGATGCGACAAAACGGACCCCGTGAAGTGGTGTCAGGGGAACAGGGGTGGGAGAGTGACTCCATCATTTTATAGCGCCCGAGTCAAGTTCACCCAGAGTATTTAGAATTCCTCCTCCTCCCCTCCTTGCTCCCGTATCAAACGCCCAGCAGCTCTCTCCGTTCAACCATTCCCTGTAGTATAGCATTCTCCTGCGCAAGGAGAGTCCTATACCGGCCCAAGGACGTTCTAGAGTCTTGTAGACTTTAGACCCGTCCTTACATCCCAACGTCTGCCACAATGTGCCCATACGCCAGAGTCCGATTTGCCAAACCCATTCACAAAACTGTCGTCGTCAAGCTCGAGATTTCGCCCGTCGCTCCTATCATACTTAACAGCATTAATGGTCCCAGTATCGTATTCTAGATAATCCGTCCAAACACCCGTATTTCTTGCCTCGCTCGCTTCTTCGCACCGATTCTCCGTTCAGTTCATGGTTCGACCTGCCGCCCATTCATTCCCCCATCGGGGCTCCCCTTCAACCACACATTCAAGGGTTCGTTGGCAACCCTACCAAGCTTCAGTCCAGTCTATCCTCCCTCGCTCATCACCACCTACCTATCTCGTTACGCCCGCCTCATCTACTTCCTCCGTCTCTCCATCTCCCCGTTCTCTATCCGAACCCGACCGTCCACGGCATGCCCATCATCCACCCCGCGAGTCCAAACTCCGCGACATCCAAAAGTCAAAGTTTGCCCTCAGTCTCGTCGGTGAGCTACTTCCATTCAATCCTTGTTCGTCTGTTTAGGTCTCCCCTCCGATAAAGATCAAGCCGTCAAATCATTATGCGATATATGGCCTCACCAAGACATACCTACTGTGTTCCTGACCTCGGGACGCCCAATGGTCTCCCCGGTGTCGGGTTCGGATCATCCGCATACCCCCAATATACTTCACTCCACTTCCCACAATACTCAGCTGCCCTCCCCAATCTCTCCGATGACCCAACCTACCCCGGTTATCTCCCCCGTCGCGTCATATTCAGCCCACGCCATTATCTGTCCACAGCTTCCGCGGTGCGATATCGCACCGATCAAAGGTTTTGTCCACGAAGTTCTCCGTCGCTCGCGGACTTCAGGAACCGTGCTTCAAACAGCACTATGCTACCTCGAAGCTATCCGCTCAAAGGTTCCGGATCTCGTTCGGAAAGAGAAACAAGGCTTCTCATCTTCCTCCCCTGTGGAATCGGATGATGATCGGATATCCCAAAGCGAGGTCGGCATCGACTGCGACACCGACGTTGGTGGTCCAGCTCTCCCCACCGACCCATCATCTTCCAACGGTCTGCTCGCCACCGCGCGCATCAATCCGATTTCATCCGAAGCCGATGTTTCGTTCTCTATGGAACCGGGTCTCGATACTGACAAGAGGCCAGCACACAAGTCGAAGGCAAATAATGTCTCCCTTCCCCCTCTCCCCCCTCTCCCATCCCCGCTTCTTTGTCCCCGTCGCGCCTTCCTTGCATCGTTGATCTTGGCGTCGAAATTCATGCAAGACCGCTGTTATTCGAATCGAGCATGGGCCAAGCTTTCGGGCCTCCCGCCGCGTGAGATTGGCCGATGCGAGCGCGCACTTGGAGAAGCCCTCGAGTGGCGTCTTTGGGTCGGTAAATTGCCTGCAGCGCAATCCGCCTCGAGACGTACTCTCACCAAGAGTAAGAGCGAAAGCGACATCCTTCTCTCCGGAAACTCTCCCATGGCACACACGGCTAGCGATATGGACGTATCTCCACCTCTCTGCAACGTTGCTTCGCCCCCTGGTTCGAAGACTTCTCCACTCAGGAGGTGTGCGACTGTACCGGCTGGGAGCCTATATTTGGAAGGACCGCGCATCAGTGGGACTAACAATCTCAGCCCAACAGCTTACAGCTCCAGCCCATCGACTCCGGGACTCAGCTATTCTCCAACCCCGACGGAATCGTCGCTTGGCGATCGTACCGTACAAATGACCACTTTTATGGACGTATCTACGCCACCGCCCGGTCAGTTCGCCACCTTCACTAGCGCGCAGAACGACAAGGCGCTGGTGACGTTGTCCGTACCATCGAATGGTTTATACGTGTACACGGGTCCGCAAGATATCGCTCTTTCGCAACAGATCGATTCGCAATATTTCGTGTCTCACGGCGTTGTTCCCCAAAATAGCGTATGGATGTTCAATGACGATGCCTGACCGTGCGGTTTGTACCGCAATCTCAATCATGTGACTCTACTGTGTCCCTTGTAAATATCTTTTTATGTTCTTTTTTTTCTCACTATTACAATCATCTTGCCTACTTACCTTGTATGTGTACGTCGTGACTAGGCGGGGGTTGTAGGAGCGGCGTCGATCGATGTTTCTGAACATTTTTGTCTCCCCGTGTAAAATGTACTATCTGCCAGACCCAATAGACTTTAAGTATTTGAGCGTTTGTTGTCAGCTGGTGCGCCATACCACGAGAACTGTCCGAAATAGCTAGCACAGCAGCACTTCTCATGCATATTAGGTTTTGTTACAATTTCGGCACGAATAGCTACACTTTGGTAATATGCATGCATTATGAAAATCTAGACGCATAGCTTAACGCCTTGATTGTGGTGTGGCTGTGGCTCGAGGTCTCGCATGGCGGTAACCCGTGTACAGGTATGTACCTTGTTGAAAGAGAAATGAGTTGATGATGAAACCAACGACCAAGTCGGGGGCCGGCGTGGGTAGGGCGATCACATATAATCAAGGCAGAGTGGCCCAAAGGCGCTACAACATACACGGCGCGCGTAGTAAACACGTACAAACGTAACGGCTGCATAAGTTACCTCTCAACGGTGGGAAGCCGCCAGTATAGTGAACGATTCGGATCCAGGCCGAAAGACTCCGCGGAGACGGCAGTGGAAAAGAAAGAAAAACCCAAGATCCGGAAAGTGAGCGAGATCATAGGCTACTGCATGCTGGCACAACGCTGTGACAGGTACGTTTCATCAAAAAGGAGGAACGGTGCATGGATTGGGAGCTGGCTGTGACTGAAGCATGAAAGGGAGGTCTCTATCAGTCGTTGAAAAACTCGAGAGGGTAGTCGTCAGTCTGAATCGCCCGCCAGAGATGAGGGTGTCCATCTGCATCTCGTTTGCCCTCCACATGCAGGATGGAATGGAAGGTAACGTCCTCTTCGCCCTATCGGGATAAAACGAATTCGTGAGATCAGATACGGTCGAGAACGAGCGAGTTGCGCTTACCCTGTTAGGAGGATCGTGGATTCTGCGGAATGGACGGATGAGCATTGCGGCAGAGAATGCAATCAAGAGAAAAAGGAAACGGCGCCATTAAGTCATCACTTTACGAACATAACATATCATACGGCCGAAAGCACCGACACCGTACGTTGGTGGGCAATGCGGGCGTCGTCCGGGAATAACTCGAGGTCGAGGTTGGCCTCACGTACCTGATGTGGATATATCCCTGTCCCAACTCATCGTTCACAGCTGGAATCCTGATTTTCCCAAGGATGATGGTGCCATAGCTCACGAATCCGCTGCGCACTCGAACGAGATCTTTCTCGATCGAAAAGTGTGTGAGCTCTGCATCACTGAGTCCAGTTGCTCGGGACCACATCCTTGGCTCGTGTTTGTCCCAATTATGACGAGATTGAACAATTTCATGTTTGATCTTGTGTAAGACGTGATTGAAGGCTTCGATGGCATTTTCGAGTGGTGCGTGAGGAGGATTTAAGTTAACTTCGTCTGCTGAAGCTGTCATCACTGAGGTAAACAGACATTCAAATGTCATTTATTTCTACCAACCCATCGTGAATGAATCTGCACTGTCTGCGTGGACGTTTGAAGTGGAGGGCGCAAACGATCTTCTTACGCCGACTACGAATAGCTTAGGTAGTATAAACAAGAGTCAATCTTATCACGAATCAATGAGCTTACGTAACCCCGACTAGTACTCGGTTCAGAAATGAAGGTTAATGAACGTCAATAATAAGCTTGAAACTTCTCCGTGTTTCAACATTTCATGACCCGAAATCTCTTGGAAAAGGAGGCCATTCAACTTAAAACCAGCGGACGAATCGCACCTTTCTGTAAGGGCTATGTAGATGAAGTCGAATCATATGTAGTCTATGGTAATATCGAGAACGCTGGCTCGGGGTCGCCTGGGCTGTCATAGCTTGCTCATTATCCCTCCACGATTCCATTCTTCCGAAGCGATGCCCCGGTCGGGGGATTGGGCAGTGTCCGATCATTGCGATCAAATCGTCGAACAGGTACAGTGACTGTTAAACTACGTCCGTTTTCGTCGATGGCGGCAAGGTACTATCCTTTTTCCGGTTATTTCCTACTGGTGGCTCTACTCCACACGCATGCCAGCATGACGCGTTCTCTGTATCCGATGCGGCGTCTGCGTGCCAAACTTTTACGTCGTGAAAACAAAAAGAAAAAATAAGGAGAGGACGGACGGGGCAGAGGTGTCATGATGCGGCGTCCTATTTGGAGATAGAAGGTCACCTGAACTCTGAACTCAACCTCTGCTGCGCAAACTCAAATTCGTAACAATCTCCGAGGTAGCTCAATCATGTTTGAGAAGAAAAAAAGCGGACCTGTAAGCAAATTCCGACGAACAAAAGCATCGATATGTTCATCAGTCGTTGAAGGACGCCACTGTCAAAATGTTAAAGATCTAGCCCCATTCAATATGTCTGGAGGCAGATCTCAAATTTCTATGCACGCCACAGTTGTAATATACTGTTAAGTACCACAAGGGTGGGTTACGCCACGAGACGAGAAATCTGAGGTTGCTTGGTGGATGACGGCGCATCAGGAAGCACCGGAAGTAGATCGCCATGCCTTAACCAGGTAATAATTCGCTAGGGACCACCGCGCACACTGATCTGCCACCAACAAGTTTAGTTGAAGAAACACGCCATGGACCGCTTTTTGATATCGCCGTAGGTTTAGGGCGGAGATACCAATACATCAACCTGAATCATTGGCCTGCCAGTGGTCTTGGGCGCCGTAATGCATTGCTGGCATGCATTCACCGACCCTCCCTGCAAACACGTCAGCATAACGCGAACCTCCCAAGAGAATCTAATTGCGTACAAGACCGTGCATCACAACAGCTGCAAGGGTTGGCATTCCGAGAATGCCCGTTCAGGTTCGCAGCTGCTCCCCCCAGCTCGTGCTTTTTTTTACCAATTTGCCCTAGTTTCATCTACAGCCTCCGTCTTGGCCACCGTTAAAAGTTCTTTCAATTTAGTCATCAATAATAATCAGTTGTCCAAACAAGCAAAAGCTGCCTCGTTGGCCAGGCACCGGGCGGGCTGAATCCGATTGAGAGTGAGACAGACAGAATTTCAGCTTTTCCCAAGCCGTCTGCGGGCTGCCACAATGCCTCACTACATGCTGCTGGCACCTACCAATAAGGAGATTACATACACATGCACACACGTCGCAACGAGGTCCCGGAACAAAAGTTGTACTTGGTCATAGCCATCAGGATGTAGCTGCAGATCTTTCATGACCGAGCGCCAGTCGGCGCCTGGCAATCCTTGATCCAGCCGTTTCCAGACCTGCATAATACGAGAGACACGTGAATGCCAGCCGTCCACTTGACGAGATATGGTCACCTGGAGAACTAGTTGCTCCAAAGTTTGTATTTCATAGCAGCCTGGTAGTAATACGGCGGTCAGTTGATATCATAAGCGAGACTCCACTGAGCATACATTGAACCCTGTTGTGTTGCGTGTACTGAGTAAGTACACGCGGCGTAGATCACACAAATACACACCTCAACGACTTAAATAACTCTCCGACTCGAGTACGATTCCTGCCATATGCGTGACAGGCGGCTAGTATGACACTCCATATCAAGCTGCGTAAATGAATAGCAATGTGAGATGAAAGAGAACATTATCGTCATTAAGATGTAAAACGTACTCTGCCCCCATGCTACCAGATGTACACTCGAAATACAGGGTCAGGATCGCATCGCAGCAGAACTGGACTAATCGATCTGTCGGAGCAACCTGACGAACGTCACGCAGGAGAAGAATCTACGAGAAAGGCCACGGGATCAGGTTCTATTCGAAAAGAAGCGAGACACACCTGTGCGGCTTTCTGATACGCAAGGTTGCCTGTATGTACGCGTCGCGGAATGTTATCGCGCGGATCTGTCCAAGTCTCCAACGAATTATACAGCTCATGGCGTTCGGAGGTGATATCCGAGCTTGAACTCTCACTCCCTGGTTCTATGACCTCCGTTATTCTCTTTCCGCCCTGAAGAGCGTGTGAGACGAAAGTGGCTACCGATGCATCCATTGGCCGCGCTCAGCGTAGAAGTCGATCATAGACGTACTCGTGCAAGTATGAACATGCGGGAAATCCCGAAGACTTGATCGAAATATGATACAGCTCCCTCACCGTTGTCCAGCCTATAAGGATCATTAATTGCCTCGATTTCCAGGGTGCAGAATTCATGTCTTACCACCAATCACCGAATCCCGATAGAACAGTGGGCTCCTTTCCGGAAGAGATGCACCCTTGGTTTGACCATGAATATCAATTGATCGCAAAACAGTGACAATCACTACCTGCAATATCGTATACCGCGAGGATCTCCAACAGCAGACGGGTCCTGGTTTTCTCATCCGTTGTCCCCGTCTGGAAATGAGGCCCACGTGAGAGCAGTGCTGACGGTCCTCCTCGGATATTGAGTAGAGTCCTTGCTAAATCCATGTTCTTCACCCGATTCTGGCCACCCGAGAATATCTATCCGGCCATTAGCGACACAACTGGCTTATAATTCGATTGCCAGGACTTAAGTACTCACGTCTATCAACGAAATAAACATGCGCGAATCGCTTTGGGTCCCTTGTGCAGTTGTACAGGCCCTCGCTAGTAGTTGTTTGGACTTCAGTCGATAGATCTGAGCATATTCGCAGCGCCTCCCTGCGTCACACTTGATCGCGACAACAAGAACGACTGATGAATCGCCGCGACTCCCAAAAGCGCGTTACGCAAAGCCTCAGCCGACCCCTCTGTTCCTCGCGGCCGATCAAGAACAAACGGGAGATTAGCAGCGACTATGGGATTCTCAGACGGGACGGCCATGATGATGCTCAACGATCTATCGCAATAATGGCGAATCTTTGGAGAAAAAACAGACGGAATCATCATTATCATTGGTATCTAGGGTGGTGATCATTAGACGAATGTCCCACCAAGTTCCTCTCCTGTGTGGTGTGAAACTGAATAGCATTGAGCGCCGACTGAATAATTGAAAACGCGGAACAAGCACTTACAAACGGTTCCATGGGATTTAGCGGGGGGAGCATCTGATGCTGCGCCCAGTGCTGGGGTGGCTGTGACTGGTGCGGGTGCTGTGACTGGTGCTGGTGCTGGGAGTGATGCTGGGAGTGGTGCTGGGTTTGGTGCTGGGTTTGGTGCTGTTGTGTCATTGAGCGCATTTGAAGTGGATGGCTCGAAGGGTGCGAGTGGCCCGGAAGACGAGGAGCACTCGTGTGCATAGACGTAGCACCGCCGTAAGCAGGATCGTAACGGCTCGACTGGTACATTTCGGGTATCACAGACAGAACGTTCGTTTGAGGAGGATGAAGTTGATAGGTGTGTGGGGCGCTGCAAACTATGAGGTCCTAAGCGGGATTCACCAAGAGTAGCACTTACAGTTGTCGACGGGCGAGTTCAGGATCTGGGCCCAAAGGTGGCACAAACGGCTCGCTGCAAAGCATTCAATGGATGTGGTTGAAAATAAGATATATAAGTACCTGTGACGACGTGCTACCACAGAGGGTAGGCTGTAATCCCCCTGGGGTCGCCGTGGTGGGGTGCTATCGCGAGTCGGAGGGGTGGACGTCTCAGATATACCAGAGGACTCTGCTGTCGAGGGCCGGCCATCGACACTCTCCTTCCGCGGGGTGGCCTTCTTCCGGGTGGGGACGCCCTCGGGCCAAGTGCACTGGACAGGAAGGTAAACGAGTGCCGAAGATGGGCATAGGTGTACTTACGTCTCGTTGACCATGGGTACAACGCATGCAGATAGGCTTGGTCTCGTCGCACTAGTGGGGCGGTGTCCAGCCTGGGTTGGTAGCAGGGTGTGTGTACTCACCTTGATTTTTTTGACGCGACAAGTAAGACAGCCGGTCTTGCTTCTGGTATACTTGGGGCGCTTCCTCTGCGTTGGCTCACTGCGAGACGGGGGTGCCACTACGTGAACATGACCAGTAGCCCCATGAGACGGAGGATAGTAACTGGCGGGGGGGATGTAGGCGTTAGGAGTGGACGAGCTAGAGGGAGAGAAGAGGTCAGCGGGTAGGATTGGAGGGAGGGGAGAGCACAGACTAGGTAATACTATCGGCCATGGGGCTTATGATGGGAGGTTTGTTTTCGGGCGACTGATCCTTCATTGTTTTATACTAGAGTTCTTCCAAGGAAGAAGCAGGGAAGGTCCAAGGGTGGAAAATGGACGGGGACGACACCATTGTGACGGACCCGGAAATCGGCCTGGATCACTAAATTCAGATCTAAGGGTCGTGTTGCGTTGTAACAGATGGCATTTTCAGTCTGCCATAACAATATTTCGTATACGGAAGGTGGGGATTTTTTTAATAAAATTTCCACACATGACTTCCACGTCAGGTTTCCTTGCAAGGTGTAAATAGGTGGGAAATATATAAAATATTCAACACGACGTACCGCAACGCGGACGAGCTCAACGCTATCACCCTCGTCCCGCTGGTCGACCGTGGCCCAGGTTCCGTGCGGGCGTATTGCTGCAAATTTGACGATCCCTGCCATAACTGGGGGCGTTCCCCTGTTAAAACGCCGCCTTGTGCTTCGGAGAACCCCAAAACGAGTGATTTGGCTGGGATTTGTATGATTGATGGCGCACTTGGCCGCTTTAGGAAACCCGTCGGCGACATATCCCCCGACATGACATGTCCCTGCACCTGGCCCGCCCTCCATGTCGAGATGTCACTGTCATGTTCATGTCCGCCATTCATTCCATGCAACCGTCCCTCCCTGCATCCTCGTAACACGCGGGACTGCGGTAGACCAACAATTCAAACTCACACTCCTGTCCGCCGTACAACTTCCTCACCTACCGTAATCAGAAACGCGCACATGTGAATGCCGCTATAAGCACCATGGTACTCCGGTGTGATCCAGGACGCATGTAAGGTTTCACACCTCATACAGTCCACACACCCCAGGTCCCCGTACCATCAATCGTGTTTGTTCACGTACACACACTGTCTTTTCCAGCGTGTCTTCCGTCTCCACCCTAATCTCCATCCCCCGCGGCATTTTATATCATTTCGTCAGGTGTTCTCGCTGGCTTGTTCTCAATCAATGGCAGGTGCCACAATTCAACTACCCTTGATTGCTTGATCACCCACTACCCACTAGCACAAGTCACTGAAATAATCGAGGCACTGCGGCTTTTGACACAATTTGATCGCCAGATGCACATCATGATTCGATCGACATCCTCGTCTCGTCTCGTCCGGTTTTAATCTGACAGTGTCGTCCTGTGTAGCAACAGCATGCACTCTCAGCACTGCGTTCAGCACCTCCTTCAATCAACTCGCTCCGTGTGCCATAGGGATACAAGAACTCTGTCGTAGAACTAAACCATTGGAAGAACCCGTTGTTAACAAGACGTATTGGTCAAATCATAATAATAGCCCACAAAAATTAGTGGATGACCGCGATGCTTTTTGCTCTGACATCACCTCCCCGATGCTTGCCGAGCTAAGACCGAGGTCTTTCGCAGTCCAAGCTGTGATGTTCGTGTGAAGTCTCTCTTGATTCTTTGAATTCAAACAATGGTGCTGACACTTTCAATCCCAGAAGCCTTGCGTTCGTCCAGACTTGTTTCTCAGGCAAGGACCCTTTTTCGTTACTTGTATAACAAAATCACGTACATAACACGATATTCCCGTTTACACAAACGGTCCGGAGCGTGGATAGTAGGATTCACTCTCTCAGGCTTTTAGACTCATCAGCGCGAAGCCTCACAAATATTTATTTCTTCAGTCAAAATAAGGCTGGTTTTGACAGCGTGCGTACCCCTCGTACCTCCGCCGTCTGGAGTTTGCCGGCGGCCTTTTGCTCAAGAAGCACCAAAGTGCGACCGTGTCGAGAATTATTGGGATAGACTCGGGAACATTCCGTTACGATTTCTGATACACAACTGAACGTGTGAATACTCGTTCAGTCGGACAGTTCCAGCTTCCCCGGTGGGCCGGAAAATCCACCTAAGGTTCTGTTTCATCATTGGGCACATTGATGGGGTAAAGCTGAGCCGCTCAGAACGAATCTAAGCAGCCGCTGGATGGGCTAAGTTCACGAATTGCTCGATAACCCTACAAAAACTCATCTCTAATTGAAGCATCGCTGTCGAGTGACATAGCGTTCTGCTTCACTTCGTCCTTTTTCTCCAATGAGAGACCTCTCGACGAATCACTGTGCTAATATTGGCAATTAGCCCCGTAAGCACAGGCCGGCACTGAGGGACACGTTTCAGCCGCGTTAAAGCCCTGATTGGACGAGCGAGTGACAGGAAAAGACGAAACTCATCTGTATTCATGGAAACTCGGAGGACAGAATGCAGGGAGTGCCAGCAAAGCCATCGGGATTGAAACGGGCGACAGTGGCGACGAACCTGAAGAGTACAGCGACGAGACAGGTGGAAGGCCGTGCTGTTTGGCAGAACTCCATTTGATTCCACAAAGCAGGGGTCACGGAGCTGGTCGGTGAGAGTATTACAAGCGCCCACGATAAAGGCACCTGAGGTCCAACCTCAACATTAAATACCCATGTCTTCCCAACTAATTTGGATGTGTCCTCGGGTGGTTGGGGTTCGGAACAAATAGCCTGATGATAGAATGGTGAAAGCGTGATTTCCAAGCGATGAGGGATTGTATGACGGTCAAAGTGTCCAAACTGCCCCGCCCAGTCGGTCTTCAGGGCGGGCGCGACGTGATCGGTCGGCAGCAAAATGAAGCCCTTCTTCCGGGACTTCTGCTCAAGCGATTCGAGGATCGCGATCATCGTGGTCAAGTCTAAAGGTGTCGTCGCTTGTTGTTCACCTCGAAGTTTCGAACGCCGCCCGGCAAAGGTTCGCGGGATCGCTTACGATTTGTTTTCAGACAGTTCTCTGAAGTGTACCACTGATGGGCCTAACGAGTATATATCCGTACCGTTCTATACAGGGACAGGCCGCAGTACCTCTTTGCTGTCACTCACAGCCTTTTGTTATCTTCTCGTCAGGATCCGTATATCTCTTACCTGACTTACCAGCCCTGACCGGCCAGACGGTCCTGACCGACGGATCTCGATCAAGTGTTGTGCCTCTTGACACTGCGGCGCCGTGCACGGCGGAGGCATCCATTGTCCTCTGAACACAATCTAGCCAGTCTGCTTGGATATCTAGTATAATTCGTATAAACGGACATGGTCAGATCTGCTTCGGTATGTCTCCCTTTGTCTTGTCAGTCTTGACTCACATTTATGGTGGCTCGGGGGTTGCAAGGACGCGACGCTCGCCTTTTTTTATATGTTTCTCTAAACCGTCTGTGGTGGAGTTGAGGGAAGCACGTGGGGGCGATTGCTCAAATGAGAGTCATGAAGGAATGTTGGTAAGTCGCCGATGAGTATTCCAACTGCATCGGTACCGCACAGTATCAATATTTACAGGCGTAAAACCGCGGACCCCGTTCGTGGGACGAGTATTATCGTTCCTGTTTTGGAACTCCTTCAACGTCGGGCAGTAGATCCATCCTGATACAGAACGGAACCTTTTGTCCCCGTGAGGTCAGGACACGATAGGTTCGCCGCCGCATAATATTAAGTCCCCAGATGATGCTCCGTCGATCCTCGGAAGATCATCCTGGCGCCACAACGATCGGAAGAACGTTTATGGGATAATTCCGATGACCCCCATTCACCTGTCCCAAAGGATCGATCGCGGTGATTGACCTGAATAGCAAGACACCTCTCCAATTGACGACCCAATAAATGGATTAGTATGTAAATCTGCCTATCGCTTGCGTGGGGTCCCCAACTCACAAGTACTCATCTCCGTGGTGCTTTAGTGTTCAGAGCGCATCCTTTGGCTGATGTTAAAACGTTATGCTAATTTACTTGTTGCATAGTATCAAGTTGGGAGGCGCGTACAGAACGTTAGGTGGGAAGTGCTCTCGATGACTCCCTTCTGGAAGTATTTCATTTCTTCTGAGCGGGAACGATCTTCCTGGATGAGGATGTCACGACTTGATGTTAACTAGAGGCTCTTCAAGCTCTCTGATACACTTTTCTCTTCACGATCAACTTCCAAGTCCAGCACACCTACATCATTGTACCCGCCATGGGTCAAGCACGTCGGTCATGTCCCAGTGATACCTCTTGACTTTTTGAACAATGTGTATGAATTGAGGCACGGCACAAGTACGGTCCCCTGCCCAGTCGCATTTCCTCAAGGCTGGTAATGACGAGCACTCACAAAAGCAAACTGAATACATCCAGAAAGGGGTTTTGCAATTGACCGTCCATACACTGACACATCCATGATATTGCGAATGGGTGGGAGGTGATATAAAATGTATTGGTGTAAATCTTTGCGACAGACAAAATTGGGGTGGAAATGGAATGACTAGAAGTAGATGGGTACAAGTGTGATTGCTGCACACACAACACAAAGAACTGGTGACTGAAGGGGAGAACTATTGTTGAGAGATTTCTATGATGTTGAAGTGCGAGGACCTCGACTAGAGCCGGGTCTGGAACCAGACCTAAATGGACGGCGAAGAGACGTCAGCGAAATATCCCAGCGGGCATAGCAGAGCGTACGTACATATTTCTGGACTGAGTAGGATGCCATCCCCAAACTTCACGAATCCACCTT
>JBBPQZ010000493.1:0-14792 GCA_038092795.1 Boletus rubissimus | reverse complement strand
TGCTGTTCCAAATGAGTCTACCATCAGTGTAAAGATGATTACACTTGATTCTACCATGGCCAAGTGGTCTGGTGGCTGTCCACCCCTAATAATAGCTTCTAGTAGAGTGGATATTGGGAATCTCATGAACTTTTGATAGGCCAATATTGTCTCCACAGGGCTGAAAATTGTTCTGAATGTTAAGGACTATTATATCATTGAGTATACAAGCCAGCTGTATTGATTCTTGTGTTGCACAGCTCCATAACATGTTGTATTTCCTTCTATATAAATATGTCATCCATACTAATATATTGTATGAGACATTGAAGTTGAATTGTAGGAATTTTAAAGTGTGGATATTAAATGGATGATGTTATAATTGACCAGAAATAATTAAGATCATGATGTTAATATAATAAAATGGACAAAACAGTCTAACTAATATATTGGTCTATAAACTGTATTTATGTAGGGAATGTTATGAAGCTGTATAACACAAGAATCAATACAGCTGGCTTGTATACTCAATGATATGATAGTCCTTAACATTCAGAACAATTTTCAGCCCTGTGGAGACAATATTGGCCTATCAAAAGTCCATAAGATTCTCAATATCCACTCTACTAGAAGCTATTATTAGGGGTGGACAGCCACCAGACCACTTGGCCATGGTAGAATCAAGTGTAATCATCTTTACACTGATGGTAGACTCATTTGGAATAGCATCCAACATGACTTTATCATTAGATTGATCCAATTTCAAGAAATTAGGCTTATTATAAATTTGGTCAATAATAATGAATTCTATGGTGACAGTAATGGGAGATAGAGTGCTATTTTGATGTAGCTACATTATATAAACAATATTAAGTGGTAGATAGTCAGACAATAGTCAATATCCATAATCTGACTGAGATACTACTATTTAATATACATGCTCAAAAAAGTGTCCCAATGAGTTATCATTTTGAAATGGCTACCATTTCATCATATGTTATCCAAATCCCTTAATTCTTGCAGTGGCAGAGAGCCAAGAGTATGTATGTCATTTCATACACTTATAGTCTAGGGTTAGGATTAGTGGTTATTGGGAATTATTGCCTTTAGTACAAAATGTGCAAACATTGGGATACTTTTTTGAGCCACTGTACATATAAGAATGGGTGGGAAAAATAAGTTAATATCTTCCCAGAAAATGGTGGGAAAATTAAAAAAATCTAGGAAAAGGTAGTTCATACTATAAACTATCCATCCCTAAAGTTTTGTAGAATTCTGATCATGGAAAGTGTATGAATTTTGACTTCTTGGGTTCTTCTGTCATGGCCATGCATCAATTCAACTTGGTGCAGGTCACTGCTCCCATAAACATGCTGCTCCCACAGTCTCTCTTTCCAAGGTCAAAAGACCTTTCCTAATAGAATCTGCCATGGTCTCTCAGACTGTTGTCTCACCAACCACCTCCTTGGTGTTGTTTACATCTCTTAACTCCAATGAGAATTACTTTATGCAACGTATTGGAAGTGCTTGGACTGGGGCCAACAGATGACTTCCCATCTCTAACTCACACCCACCGTTACAACTACCTGGAGTAGGAGTAATCACTAAGGCCCTTGTGGACAAGGAGTCACTTGGGAAGCGATAACGCAGTTTTCTGACATGAGGTTTTCTATTATGGTGGATGTCAAGGGGTTTCTCTAATGATGTCGACAAGTGGGAAGCGAGTTGACCAAAGTATCAACCTAGGGGATTCCTAGCCGAGGGACAAAGATTCCTTTATAGAAGAAAGAACAAGGAGCAAGTAATCAGAAGATGCTTGAGCAATTTAAAGGAAAATAGACAGAGGTTAAGCACGTAGATTGAGGGAGGTCTAAACTAGAAAATCATAGTGGAAACCAAGGTCTTATATACTGTGAGCTAGTATACACAGACCAAGGCCGAAATGACTAGAATTGGAGGAAAACATGGAGGCTATGCATATGGAATTGGGAGAAGTGTATAGCCTGTCACTATCAGATCAAAGAAGAGGGACACATATATGGAAATGTAGAAGACATATGGCCTGTGTATATAAGAGAATCAATGAACAGAAAAGAAAAAGAGGATACATCACCAGCATGGAGGTAGCTGGTGAAGCCAGTGGTGGAGAAATGGAATGAAATCCAAGGAACATAGTAGGACACACAGAATAAACATGCCTTGGACAGATGGTAGTACATGGATGGATACCAGATGAAAGAGAAGTAAAAGAGAAAGAAGAAATCATAACACCCATGTGCTGGGAACCACTGTTTCAGTTGTGGTCAACTTGGCCACTTTCAATATAACTGCCCTATTCACCAATGTGCCACTTGCCTTCATTGGGCACCAGTGACCTGAATTGATGCATAGCCATGACAGAAGGACCCAAGAAGTTAAAATTCATATACTTTCCATGGTCAGAATTCCACAAAACTTTAGGGATGGATAGTCTATAGTATGAACTACCTTTTCCTAGATTTTCTTAAATTTCCCACCATTTTCTGGGAAGATATTAACTTATCTTTCCCACTTATTCTCATATAGTGATCAAACTTGTAGTTATATAGAAATTCTTTATATTTCATTTCTACCCTATATACTTGCCAAGTAGCTACCATTCCCACAATCACATGACCATGTACTACCCCTAAATGAGTCATACCTAGTCAGTATGAGTCAACATGAGTCACAATAAATGTTAGCATCCATAACTACCAAAAAGTATACTAGATTCAGCTTGGCTTAACATGAGTCATCATGAGTCATGAGCTAAAAATAGACTACCCCTGATTTGTAATGCATGAGTCAGCATGAGTCAGCACCAAGCCTACCAAGTTAGAGCTCATCCAATCAAAATGAGCCATCTATAATCCTTTTGGCAATTGACAGCTAATCACTTGGCATTACCTTGGCATTTGTAAGCGATTTGTAAGCTAGCACAGCCTAGCACAGCCACTGTAAATATCTATATAAGGAGAGCCTTTTAGGCCACAAAAAGCAGATTCTTATCTACAGAGATTTGATCTCACAAAGATTTCTACCCTCAAAGGTTTAATCTCAAAGAGAAGTTCTCTCTTAAAGAGACTTTCTCACCCCATTAGGAGTTCCCTCCACAGGTAATCCATAGAGGGCCTAGTGCAGGACAATTCCACAGCTTTAGTACTACTAAATAGTTTGTTAGAAGCAAAAGACTTGTATTCAAGAAGGGACAAATGAAATAGAACACCTTTAGGAAGAAAACCCTTCATAGGGCAACTAGAGGGAATAAATCCCCAACAGCCTAGACTACTAGTGCCAAGCACATATGCTATATCAGCTGACTAAGCCATCTAAAGGGATAAGTGCTAGTCTTGCTTGACCTGATTTCATCTCCTTAGTTGCATAATAAAGATTGAGTTATCAAAACCTATTTGAGTGAACTAAGTGAAGCATAGTCTGAATTCCAGCAAAGTCTGAAACATATATACATCTTTATATCTTTGCAACCCCTTGGTTTACTAACACCAACAAATACCAGCAAACTAACTCTTGGTAACTTTATTAAGTTCAGCCAACATATCTCTTGCACAAATCAGTGCAAACAACACTGTAGTCTAGCAATCTACTGTTGTCTAGCTCAATTTTAGTGTGTGACCACTAGAAAATCACATTACTAACAGACTATCAGTCAAATCCATTTCAATTACTCCAATCTATATATGTTTGTAGAGAATTGGTAAACGAACCACATACTGTCCACACTAAGTTTATCATTGAATTCATCTAGGAGATATTTATCCCTAGCTTATAGTGTAATATCCATGGGTAGATAAAGCATAAGTTTGAGGAACTTTGTTTTAGTTTCATTGCATTTGCCTACAAAGAAGACACTAGGTCATATTTTTATTTGCTGCCCCCTCTGTTGCCGCATCCCGTCTCCACTCCCACACCACATTCCTTCTCCATGCCAGTATTTCTCCTTTGGCTCTTCTGGACCTCACTATTCCTGTCGCAGAATTCCTCCATCTTCCTGCTGTGGAACACCTCCATCTACTTGTTGAGGAACCCCTTCATCCTTATGTCATGGTATCTTCCCTACTCCATGCCACTTCTCACATTGTTATTCCCTCTCTCCCCTCCTCAAACAAAACTACCCCAACAAGGAAGACTGTATCAATGATACTGGTTATGGTAACATCACCAGATTGCCCATTGATGGGCCTGTTCTCTACTGAATCATTCATAGTCAAGCTGCTATTGTCTTTGTTGTGGTCTTGACTCTATAAAGGAGGTAATGTTATAATTTCTTCTTTCTCTTTTACTTTTTTTCCATCTGGTATCCATCCATATACTACCATCCGTCCTAGGTCTGCTTATCCTGTGCATTCTACTATGTTCCTTGGACTTCATTCCATTTCTCCACCACTGGCTTCACTAGCTATCTCCATACTGGTGGCATATTCTCTTTTTCTTTTCTGTTCATTGATTCTCTCACATACACAAGCTGTGCATTTTTTACATTTCTGTATACACATTCCTCTTTTTTGATTCTATCTTGACAGGCTATGCACTTCTCCTGATTCCATACACATAGCCTCTGCGATTTCCTCTGATCCTAGCTATTCTGACCTTGGTCCATGCATACTAGTTTGTAGTATATAAAGTTTTGATTTCCACTATGATTTCCTAGTTTAGATCTTTCTCAATCTATCTTATAGCTCATCATCCCTAGGCAATCTACATGCTTAACCTCTGTCTATTCTCCTCTAAGTCATCTGCACATCTTCTGATTGTGCACTCCTTATTATTCCTTCATTAAGGAACCCTTGTTTCATCAACTAGGAAACCCCTAGGTCAATACTTTGGTCAACTTGCCTTTTGCTTGTTGACATCATCAAGGAATCCCCTTGACATCCACCACCATAGGAAATCCCATATCAGAAGTCCATGTCATCACTCTCCAAGCGACTCCTTGTCGCTAAGGGCCTTAGTAATTACTCATACACCAAGTAGTCGTAACACTCATAGATTAAACCATCTCAAGAACCTCTTCCTGGACAACATGTCTCTTATCCAGATGCCATTGAGGTTGATGAGGAAGAAGTTAAAGAATTTGTGGTGGATTATATTATTTTGTTTTGGATAAAGAATTAGAAATTTGAATATCTGGTGTTATGAACCTTATTGTGAACACAAAGAACAAACCACAAGGCTTAGAAACTACCTCATAGAGTACATGACTTCTGGCTCAAGATGAGGGTATGGGGGTTTTCTCCAAACAGCTTCATCTACAATGATCAAAAAAGCCAAGGCAATGATAATGTGAGATGAACAAAATGGATTAGACTAGGAATTCCAGTTACAAATGTCTACCTTTATATATGATACAAGAGTATGCACAGACCAAGCAGTGCATGAGAGGAACTACTACAAATAGATAGATGTAAGAAGTTTAATGTGTGAATGATAGAATGGAAATAAATATAAAATTTTGATAAAGAATAGAAGTGTCATATCCTAAAATTCGTACAAGTCCAACTCCAGCAACTCCAGCGCTCTACACGCTAACTCTGGACCTATTTCGTCTATATCACAACTCTGGACCTCTAGAGTTGTCTCTCCATCTCATATATTCTGTATAGTGTATTTCCAATCCCTTTTCACTTCCATCTATCCTGTACCCTGTCATCTCTGTCTTTCTTGACTTTGTCATAGTAACCCACTGACCCTTTTGGCTATATTCCTCCATCTCATTACTTACCCTAGAAAATACTCCTCTCCTCAAAAATACTCATACCCTCGAAAATACTTGGACCCCTGGACTTTACTACTCCGTCTCCTATTTCTACTCTGTATATAAAGTCGTACCAATAGGGCTTGTACTCTAGTTCAAATATCATCTTAGACTCACCTCCACCTCCATTAAACTTCTGCCTGAGTCTTGACGACTCTTTTCCGATCTTTTTCTAATTGACTTCGGGTTATTCCCAACTCTTGGTCTACCTTTGACCACCTCCGACCATCTCTGCAAATCCAGAACACCAGACTCTAACAAGGGCACATCACATATGGTGAAGCTAAAGTCCCATTCCTTTCCATTGGACATAACTCCAGAGTTTCAGAGTTCATACTAGAGTTGACCCGGTCTTAACAGTATATTCGAACTCGTACTTGTTCAAGAGTCCGCTCACAATGTCTACACATGTCACTAGATCTAGAACCCACGCCACAGGCACCAACACCAACCCATTTCCACGTTTCAACCTCCTTAGCCTTTTTGGAAATAGTCGTCAAGGTCCTGAATTTGTCAACCAATTCCAAAGCTTCTCCGCTCGACGCACCCCCATCTTTGCTTCTCAAAAGTGCCCCCACCCGCAATCTCCTACTCT
This sequence comes from Boletus rubissimus, assembly GCA_038092795.1. Lineage (NCBI taxonomy): Eukaryota > Fungi > Basidiomycota > Agaricomycetes > Boletales > Boletaceae > Lanmaoa > Lanmaoa rubissima. The sequence continues at coordinate 8,424 of JBBPQZ010000493.1, read as the reverse complement.
AGAAGCACACATCATCAAGCTTGACCTCAGAAAAGAAGCTCCTTTTTCTTCCCTATCACCTTCCAGCCAGTGCCCAAGTGAAAGAGCACCTAGCTTCCATACTCCCTTCAATGATGGCAATCCTCCGGATAACCTCGATTTTCCTGGAGATGACCTGTCGGATGATGACAATTCTGACTTCCTCAATGATGACAATGATCACCCCTCCAACTCTGATGACAAGCTCATCCCGTGAGACACCCTCTCTCAGCTTGCAAGTGCCATCAAAGGCCTTGCTCGTTCCTCCCATCGTTCCGCCTCTGAATCTATGCCTCATACCAAAGTCTGAGAACCAGACCAGTTTGACGGGACGGATTCCTGCAAACTCCAAGTTTTTCTTGTATAGTGCGAGTTAAACTTCCAAGACTGTCCTAAGGCTTTCAGCACGGACCACGCCAAAGTTACCTTTGTGCAGTCCTACCTTAAGGGCATGGCACTGGAATGGTTCAAACCAGACCTCCTCCAGATGGAAGACTCTGACCTCCGTCTGTTATGGATGAACGACTTCACAGAGTTCATTTTGGAGCTCCAGACCAACTTCGGTTCTCACAACCCTGTTAAAGATGCGGAGCACCAGCTTGACCATCTTTATATGAAGGATGGTCAACAAATTAACAAGTATGTGGTTGAGTTTAACTGCATCACTTCCCAGGTTTGAGGATACAGAGAAGGCGTCCTTCGGCACCATTTCTACAATGGACTTTCTAACCATATCAAGGATGAGATCTCTTGAGTCAGAAAGCCCCCTACACTCCCCGACCTTCGCCATCTTGCCCAAGCTATTGACATGCACTATTGGGAGTGCAAGTCCAAGATTACTCGTTAGGCGAAGCCTGCTCCATCCTCCTCCACCAAACCCTCCAACAAACCCTCCGCATTTGCATTCACATCCCCCACCTCCGCTCATAACTCCAGTAGCTCCAAGGACTCCAAGGAGTCTAAGGGCAAGGCTGCCTCCACTTCTTCTTCCCCCCTGAAACCCAACCTCTCTTCCAAACTTGGCAAAGATGGCAAGCTTATTGCTGCTGAACGAAAATGCCGCTTTGATGAGAAGCTCTGTATATTCTGCGGACACGCAGGACACATGACCAAGGACTGCCCAAGATCTATGTCCCATGCATCAAAAGGCTGTGCCGCTACCACTACTCCAAAAGCCAAACTGGAGGCCTCCTCTAAGGCAAAAAAATAGTTCCCGACCTCCATAACTCTGCACAGGAAGGAGGTCGTGGTAATCCCAACCGTGCACCAAAGGAGATTCAACTCAACGCGTCCACTCTCTTAGATCCTAAGTCACTCATGCCATCAGTTTCTCTCACTTCCTATTCAATTCCTCCTTTTCCTGCACTTGTAGATTCTGGCTCCTCAGATTGTTTCATCGATACCGTGTTTGTAAATAAACATAGCCTTTCCATCTACCTCATATCTCCGCTTCAGCTCCGGTTATTCAACAGAATTATGAACAGCACCATAACTTGAGCCATCAACCTCTCTGTCCGTTTTCAAACTGGTGATATCACTCTGACGATGCTATATGTCACTCTGCTGGATTCCTCTTGTTCTCTTGTTCTAGAACACAACTGGCTCATCCACCACAATCCATTGATTGATTGGGTTTTGAGCAGTATCTCTTTCCATGCATCTGAGCAGAGTTTGCCAGTACCCCTGAGCTCCCCTCCGCAGCCTCCAGCTGATCCAACTCCATCTGATCTACCCAGTTTCTCCAATTGCAAAGCTCCTCTGATCACAATTATCAGTGCCCCTGCATTTGCACTGGCCTGTCACCTCAAGGGCTTTATGCAGTTCAGTATGCAGATCCGCCCTAAGGAGAGTGACCTCTGCTCTGCCTCCATCACTTCTGAACCTCCTGCTGACCTTGCCAGTGTTCCTTTGGAGTATCACGACTTTGCTGATGTCTTCAGTAAAAGCAAAGCTGATATGCTTGCTCCGTATCGTGAACACAACTTGAAGATCGACTTGAAGGAAGGCATGTCACCTCCTATCAGCACTACATACTTCTTTTCTCCCTTCAAACTTGAGTCCCTTCATGCGTTCCTCGCTGAGCACCTTGCAATGGGGTTCATTCAACCTTCCTCTTCCTCTCATGCCACTCTGGTCCTCTTCATCTGCAAAAAGGACAGTTCCCTCTGCCTTTGCATTGACTTCCAAGGACTTAACAAAATCATGAAGAAAGACTGCTACCCCCTTCCCTGTATCTCCGACCTCCTAGACACTCTGAGCCACACCAAGATCTATATCAAAATTGACCTCCGGCATGCCTATCACCTAGTCCATATCACAAAGGGAGATGAATGGAAGATGTCCTTTTGGATGTGCTATGGCTTGTATGAGTGCCCCTGCAGCATTTCAGTGGTTTGTTAACATTGTCTTTGCTGATCTTTTGGATGTTTGCATTATAGTTTACCTGGACGACATCCTCATCTACTCCATGGACCCTGCCTCTCACAAAGAATATGTCTGGAAGATCCTTCGGAAACTCTGCAAACATGGCCTCTACGCAAAATCTGAGAAGTGCAAGTGGTCCACTGATACTACTAAGTATCTCGGTTATTTCCTTTTGCCCTCTGATCTCACTATGTCTTCAGACAAGATTAAGATGATACAGGAATAGCCGGAGCCTCGGAAGATCAAGGACATTCAATCATTTCTCGGTTTTGCCAACTTCTACCATCGCTTTATAATGAATTACTCTAACATTGTCGTTCCTTTGACTTGCCTTACTCACAAAGGTACTCCGTGGTCTTTTAGTGATGATTGCCACTTCATCTTCTGCACCTTGAAAGACGCTTTCACCTCCACTCCTATTCTCACCTATTGGGTTCCTGATGCTCCGATGGTTGTAGAAACAGACACCTCTAACTACACTATCGCCGGTATCCTCTCCATCCATTGTCCGGATGAGGAATTCCAGCCTGTCGCTTTCTACTTCTGTATGCTTTCAGCTCCGGAGCTCAACTATGACACCCATGATAAGGAGCTCCTCGCCATTCACGAGTCCTTCCAGACTTGGCATCACTACTTAGAAGGCTCCAGATCCCCCACCAACCACAAGAACCTGAAGTACTTCGCTACTACCAAACTCCTGACTCACCAGCAAGTCCGGTGGTCGGAGTTCCTTTCCCAGTTCCACATGGTCGTCTGTTTTCGCCCCGGATGCCTTGGTGCAAAGCCTGATGCCCTCACTAGATGCTAGGACATCTATCCCAAAGAGGGGGATAAGGACTACACTTGCATCAATCCCCATAATTTCCATTCCATTTTCACCCAAGAACAGCTCGCTGCGTCCCTACGAGCTACCATTCTCGCTGCTACGGTCCTCTGGGCAAGCACCCTCTATGACATCAAGCAGCTTCACAGTGACATTCTTTCTGCCCTTCCCTCTGACTCTCTTGCCAAACTTCATATGTCCACCTCTGAACCTCCTGACTCTCGTTGGTCAGTCAACTCCAACAGTTTCCTCCATTTGGATAACTGCATCTATGTCCCTGACTCTAACAACTTCCAACTCTGTGTCCTCCGATGCAAACACAATTATCCCCTCTCCAAACATTTCAGCCAAAACTGAATGTTGGAATTGATTCGCCACAAATACACTTGGCCAGGTATCAGGACATTTGTCAAGGACTATGTTTCCTCCTGCACCTCCTGTGCCTGCGCAAAGATTCTCCGGCACCACCCTTACGGGCTCCTGAAGCAGCTTTCCATCCCTGAGAAGCCATGGAACTCTATTTCCATGGACTTCATCGAACAACTCCCCAAGTCCTCTGGGTTCATGGCAATACTTGTGGTCATAGACCGTCTTTCCAAACAATGCATCTTCATTCCCACTCATGACACAATCACGTTCCCAGAGCTTGCCAAACTCTTCCTCCTCCATGTCTTTTCAAAGCACGGAATTCCCTCCCACATCACCTCCGATCAAGGAACTGAGTTCATCTCTCACTTCTTCCATTTCTTAGGAAAAGCTCTGGATATTCAACTTCACTTCACCTCCAGTTATCACCCGGAAGGAGATGGCCAAACGGAGTGGATAAACCAGACTCTCAAGTAGTACCTCCACATCTATTGTAACTACCAGCAAGACAACTGGTCCAAACTCCTGCTCCTTGCAGAGTTCTCCTACAACAATGCCCCTAGCGCTACTACCAGTGTTTCTCTGTTTTTCGCCAACAAGGGATATCATCCCAACATCTCCATCTACCCAGAACGAGATCTCATCTCTGCTTGCGCTCGAGAATACTCTGTCAACTTTGATATCCTTCATCAGTTCCTCCATGAAGAAATGGCTCATGTCCAACAGCATTACCAAGGATCCACAGATGCCAAGCGAACTTTGGCACTGGACTTCAAAGTCAATGACCAGGTTTTTGTAAAAGCTAAGTACTTCCGCTCCACTAAACCTTCAAAGAAACTCTCTAAAAAGAACTTGGGACCATACACTGTTATCGCTTAGGCAGGAACCCACTTCTTCACGCTCTAACTCCCCGACTCTATGAAGTCCGTTCACCCCATCTTTTACATTTTGCAATTAGAACCCTCTGTACCCAACGTCATTCCCAACTGGATACAATCTCCTCCACCTCTGGTTGAAGTGGATGGAGAACTGGAGTTCGAGATCTCCGAGATCCTCAACTCCAAGATAGACCAATGAAGAAAACACTGCAAACTGCTCTACCTCGTGTGGTGGTTTGGATACAAAGGTACTGACGAAGAAACCTCCTGGCTGCTAGCCACGGAGCTCAGACATGCTTCCGAACTCGTTAATGACTTCCACTCCTGTTATCCGGACAAGCCTGGATCTCACTTCACATGACTGGACAAAAGTTCACATTTCTATTTTACAAAAAACGCTATTTACCACCTAGACCTCCTCTTCTACCTCTGCATCATCATCATCCTCCTCCTCTTCCGCTTCCATCACTGCGTCTTTTTCCGCCATCTTCTGGATGGCCTTGGCTGTCGCCTCTCCTACCTTCGCCCTCAACTCTGTCACCTCCTCCACTATCTTCCTTGTCACCTCACTCTCCTCCTCATCCCCCAACTCTTCCTCCGACTCCAATGGCTCCCTCACCCCATACACCTTTGTCATCTTGAGGTCAATCAGGCACACCATGAAGGTGCCCTGGTCCTTCAGTTGCTCAGCTTGCGCTTGCACCACGTCCTGAAGCTCCCTTACAGCGGCCATCATCGCCCACCCCATCTGTGTCCACACCTCAATGCCTGCATAAAGTCTGCCTCATACGAGGATCCCATGGTGGCGCTCAACCCCTCCTCCAACTTGTCCATCCGCCTCTTCTTCTTCACTGGTTGAGTGGCCCCCTCCGTGATCCTCTTTTTCCTTTGCACTGGCTTCTCCACCTCCTCTGTTCCCGGCCAGACACACTTTGCCTTCACCTTCCAGCACTCCTCACACAATGTTGCCTTCCTAGCTTCCTGGATGCACTCAAGGTCCTTGGCAATGCACTTGGTGCACGCCTCCACCTCCAACACCTTCTACACCTTCCCTTTACTCGTCCCGGCACATTGCTGCTGCTTGTGCACATCCTTGGCCTTGACTCCATCAGCTCTGCCACCCCTGACTAGGTGGTGACTCACCCTTTTCTTGGCCACTGCTTCAGCCACCTTGTGCCTCATTTCCTCGCATGCTTTCTCCTCCTCCACTTTCTTCCTCTCCTCCTCCACCTTCCACCTTGCCTTCTTCTTCTTCACCTTTGATCGTCGCCTCTGTTTGGCGAACTTCGCTGTGCAAAGGTCGTTATTGTCATCGTTGTCATTCTTTGCCAGGCAGGTGTCAGACCATTTACTGATGTCTTCTTTTTTGGACATGGTGGTGGTTTGGGATAGAGAGTTACCGGTAGGACCAAGTTAGTTTTTATAGGCTTTTGCCTCCGACCCACAAATTTTCAGACTTCAATTTTTGTAACTCCACATTGTCACTAATAGGCCTTCAGGGGTTCAGGCCTAAGAGGGGAATACTGTCATATCCCAAAATTCATACAAGTCCAACTTCGGCAACTCTAGTGCTCTATGTGCCAACTCTGGACCTATTTCGTCTATATCACAACTCCAGACCTCTGGAGTTGTCTCTCTATCTCATATTGTTACGAACTACCTCCGAAGAGTCTGATCGCTTCCACAAGGCTCAGGTATCTGCTCACAGAGTACACGACTTCTGGCTCAAGGATGAGGGTATGAGGGTCCTTTCCGAACAACACAGGCTACAATGACCAAGAGGCCAAGGCAATGCCTATCGTGGTGAACAAAGTGGATTAGACTGGGGTTTCCAGTCGCAAAGTACTAGCTTATATACTATACAGGCGCGCGCACAGACCATGCTATGCGTGGGATGAACTACCATAAATAGACTGATTGGTCTCACGACCATGAGAACGCGATAACGGAGATTAAAAGGGCTATGTGAGAAGAGCGGAAATTAATAAGGCGTGGTCACCTCGTGGTATGACGTCATTGGTTCTAGACCTGGTCATGTGAGGGTTACCACGGTCACGTGCACAGATCACGTGACTGGAAGAGTAAAAAGTACAAGTGCGAAAAGTTTGAAAATGTTCATATTATAACACATATATCCTATATAGTGTATTTCCAATCTCTTTTCACTTCCGTCTACCCTATATCCTGTCATCTCTGTCTTCCCTGACTTTGTCATAGTAACCTGCTGACCCTTTCAGCTATATTCCTCCGTCTCGTTACTTACCCTAGAAAATACTCCTTCCCTCAAAAATACTCATACCCTCAAAAATACTTGAACTCTTGGACTTTACTACTCCATCTCCTGTTTCTATTCCGTATATAAAGTCATACCAATAGGGCTTGTACTCTAGTTCAAATATCATCTTAGACTCACCTCCATCTCTGTTAAACTTCTGCCTGAGTCTTGATGACTTTTCTCTGACCTTTCTCTGACTGACTTCGGGTTGTTTCCAACCCTTGGTCTACCTCCAACCACCTTCAACTATCTCCACAAATCCGGGACACTGGACTCTGACAAGGGCACACCACATACAGTGAAGCCAAAGTCCCATTCCTTTCCACTGGACATAACTTCAGAGTTTCAGAGTTCATACCGGAGTTGACTTGGTCTTAACAAGAAGCAAGATGGAGATTAAAACCATAAGGCATGTCACATGACTAGGTCTAGACCAGATCATGTGATGTTTCTCATGATCATGTGCACAGGTCATGTGATAACAGATATGAAAAGATAAGTCCAAAAGTTTTTGAAAATGTTTATATTATAACATCTGGTACACTAGAGGGATTATGACAAAACAGATCAAATGTGGAAACCTGCCAGTAACTTGGCACATTCAACTGATACTATCACTAATTTTCACACTTGAAACTCCTCAGCACCTCAAAAAATTAGAGGTATTTCAACAAACAAATTTGCTTTTTTGTTTTATCCTTCTAAAGGACTTGTGAATATGTGTTTTGAGGCAACTCATCTGGAATGCAAGTCTTAAAAAGGGGGTAATATTACAAACACCCCTATTTACACTACAGTACTATACCTACTTCAACTTTGAACTTCACCTATTTAGACTTCAACTATCATGTGATCCAAAGCATATAATCATGAAAAGAGATAATCTTCCTTATGCTATATTGATAATTCTTTGTTTCACTATACCAACACAAATTTGTATTTGCCTGAACACACCTGTCATATATCTTTCCTTATTAGTACATAGCACACCACAGTCTGTGCACCACTTCCTCATATATATAAAGTAGTTGCATTTGACTGGATATTTTCAGTTTAATCCACTTGTTATTCCTCAGACTTTTGCCTGGGTGATTAAGAATAGTCCTTCATCTTCTCTCTTCATTTCTACCCAGTAGTTATCTATTTGGTCCAGCTGGTGGAGTTGGGTCCCATATCTCCTCATTGGTGTGATTAGTTGGCTTAGCCTTTTTACAAGATCATTATAGTGCATTAATTGCCAACCTTATGTAGTGTCAGTTGGATGTGCTGGATATCTCTTTGGATATCTTTAATTAAATGATAATAGCTACTACTATATATAGTGGTTCAAAAAACTGCCTGCATATTTGGTCATTTTTCACTAAATCCAATAATTCCCAATAACCCTAATCCTAGCCCTAGACTCTCAGCATATGAAATAAAGTACATACTCTTCACTTTCCATTGGTACAAGGTTCATGAGAGTTGAATAAGATTTGATGAAATGACAGTCATTTCAAAACAGTGACTCATGCAGATAGTTTTTTGATTTTATATAAATTTAGGTATCTAGTACTTGGTATGGGCTCCTTTGGCCTTGATTACTACTATAATCCTTCTAGGCATGCTTTCCATGGTGTCTACCACCAACCTTTCCACTA
>JBBPQZ010000492.1:0-14807 GCA_038092795.1 Boletus rubissimus | reverse complement strand
ATGGAGTTTTCGTGGAGTGGAAGGATTAGATTTGTGAAAATCGGCAACTGCCAAAGAGACAGTGTTGATGATATCCAACAATTCCCATATACAATCTGTTTCATTATATCCCTTCCAATGTACCAGATATTCTAACTTCCTGTTTTTGAGGTGAGATGAGGCTATGTAATCCACCTCAAACTGCTCTTCCCCTTCCTGGTCTACTTCAATTGCATCAGGTTGGACTTTGGGCTGTCCTGGCAAAGTTTCCTGATAAGGTTTTATGCGAGAGATATTGACTATGGAATAAATGTGAACAAAGTTGGGAAGTTCAAGTGTAACAGCATTAGAAAGGACCATGGTGATGGCGTAGGGTCCAATCCATTTTTGGGTTAATTTCTTTGCCGTGTAAGGAAGTTTTAATTTATCCATGGAAAGCCAGACTTGCTGACCAATAGAGTACTTCAGGGCTTCAGAACAACTTTTCTCTGCTGAAGTGATCATTCTATCTTGTGTATTCTCAAGTGCTTCTTCTATCTCCTTGTGTGAACAACCCATTTCCCCTGCAAAACCAGCTAATCTCCCTTCAAAGCCCATGTGAGGGGCAGAATTACATGTAACATTGAATGGGATGAAGCTGGTTGTGGTAGTAATGGTATTATTATGGGAGAATTGGGCCATTTTAAGCCAGTCCATCCATTTGTGCTGCTTCTTTCCTACATAAGTGCGGAGATATTGTTCTAGATCTCAATTAACGCACTCTGTTTGGCCATCGGTTTGCAGATGATAAGCTGTGGAAATCTTTTGAGAGATACCGAGGAGTTTACACAAGTCCTAGGTAAAAGCAGACACAAATTGGGGACCATAATCAGAGACTAGCATAGAAGGAAGTTCATGTATGCACCAAATGTGATCTCTAAATAATTTTGCAAGGTTTAAAGAAGAACATGTATCGTATGTGGGAATAAACACAACTTCTTTGGAGGAGCAGTCTACCACCATGCAAATAGCAGTGAAAGAATGTGATTTAGGTAAACCCGTGATGAAATCAACTGAGAGATCTTCCCATAGTTGTTTAGCCACAGGTAAAGGAAGGAGTTTTCCTGCCAGTGCTTTTGACTTTCCCTTCATGAAGGCACACACTTGGCAGCTATCTACATATGTTTTAATGTCTTTGGTGACTCCAGGCCACAAGAAATAATGAGTGAGAGTATGTATTGTTTTTGAATGTCCACCATGTCTAGTGATGGGAGAATCGTGACAAAGAGCAAGAAGACGAGTATGTAAAGGAAGAGGTATGAAAACTTTGTTTTTGTTATTTTTGAAAATGTTCATAGAAGCATCAAAAAGAAAGTCGTTCACAGCATCTACCCTGAGAGCAGTAGATTCTGATTTCAACTCCAAAAGAAAGTTCGAAGAAAAAGAAACTGAATTAATAAAAACGGTGGGAGGCAGGACCATGATATTGGTGTTGTGATCCTGCACAGCCTCATCATGGTCCAGACGATGGAAAAGTGCATTGGCCCAGCCATTGGAAGAACCTGGTTTATAAACAAATACATAATTGAATTCCTGAAGAACAGCATGCCAACAAGCCTGCTGACCACTAAGAGTTTGCGGTTTCTTCCAATACTCCAGATTTTTGTGATTGGTCCAGATCTCAAATCTTTCCTGACCAATAAGGTAGTGGTGCCACTCTTCCAGCGCCCAAATCATTGCAAGTAACTCTTTATCATAAATAGAATAGTTGCGCTCAGCACTATCAAAGGAATGTGAAATAAAGGCAATAGGTCGCCAGTTACCATTGTCGCATTGAGTGGAAAGCACAGCTCCTGTGGCTATATCTAAGGCATCTGTTTCAACCTGTACTTCTTGATTCCAGTTTGGATATGTGAGAAGTGAGGTGGTAGTGAATTTATTTTTGAGGGCATCAAATACTGCTTGTTGATTGGGACCCCATGTGAATGGAACGTCTTTCTTGGTAAGATCATTCAAGGGGTGTGTGATCTCAGCAAAGCCCAAAATAAAGCGCCTATAATAATTACAAAGTCCAAGGAAATATTGGAGCTGCTTTAATCTAGTGGGAACTGGCCAATTCATGACCCCAGCCACCTTTTTTTCCTGCATTTCCACCCCCTTTTTAGATACAACCATACCAAGAAAGTCCACTTTATCCTTCAAGAAATGACACTTGGAGGGTTTAACATAAAGATCATTATCGCGTAAACGACGTAAGACCTCTTTTACAACCTCCTCATGCTCTTCCTGAGTCTTCTTTGATGTAAATATCATACAGTTATCGATATAAATAATTACTACAGCATACATGTTGTTAAAAATATTGTTCATTATTTGTTGGAAGGTAGGGGGGGAATTAGTCATGCTGAAGTATATTACCGTAGGTTCATAAGCTCCAATTGGGGTTATGAAGGCACCTTTCCATTTATTGCCTTCCTTGATCCACACATTGTTATAGCCCCAAGTAAGTCCAGGACTGTAAACATGTCAGCATTTTTCAGCCGATCTATTAACTGTGGGATCAAAGGAAGCGGATATGAATTCTTGATGGTACTTTCATTGAGGTAACGATAATCAATGATGTTATGAACTACCGCCGAAGTGTCTGATCACTTCCACAAGGCTTGGACAATGTTTGCAGGGTACACGACTCCTGGCTCAAGAATGAGGATATGGGGGTCCTTTCCGAACAACAAAGTCTACAATGGCCAGAAGACCAAGGCAATGACTATTGTGGTGAACAAAGTGGATTAGACTGGGGATTCCAGTCGCAAAGTGCTACTTTATATATGTTACAGGCGCGCGCACAGACCATGCTATGCGTGAAATGAAGTATCATAAATAGACTAAGTGGTCTCACGACCGTGAAAGCAGGACAACAGAAATGAAATGGGCTGTGTGAGAAGAGCAGAAATTAAAAGGGCACAGTCACCTCGTGGTATAACATCATTAGTTCTAGACCTAGTTATGTGAGGGTTACCACGGTCACGTGCACAGATCACGTGACTGGAAAAGAAAAGAGTACAAGTTTGAAAAGTTTGAAAATGTTCATATTATAACACTACCCTCTTTTTATGACTCAAATTCCAGGTGAGTCGTGGTATGGTCCATGACTGTAAAGTTCTCGAAAGAAGAAAAAAGAGAGGCAAAGGAGGACGCCGTGAATCTGCGGAGTTTGCGTGGAGCAGAAGGGTTTGACTTGTGGAAATTGGCAACTGCCAGAGGGGCAGTGTTAATGATATCAGCAGATTCCCATGTATGATCAGTTTCATCATAACCTTTCCAATGCACCAAATACTCTAACTTTCTATTTTTTAAACACAATGAGGCAATATAGTCTACCTTGAATTGTTCTTCCCCTTCCTGGTCAACTTCAATTGCATTGGGTCGGACTTTGGACTGTCCTGCTAAGGTTTCCCGATAAGGCTTCACGTGAGAGATGTTGACCGTGGAATGAATGCGAACGGCATTGGGGAGTTTGAGCGTAACGGCATTAGGAAGGACCATGGTAATAACGTAGGGTCCAATCCATTTTTGGGTTAATTTCTTTGCTGTGTAAAGAAGTTTAAGTTTGTCGGTAGATAGCCAGACCTGCTGACCAATAGAATACTCCAGGGCTTCGGAATGACTTTTCTCTGCAGAAGCGATCATGCGATCTCGGGTATCTTCAAGTGCTGCTTCTATCTCCTTGTGAGAACAGCCCATTTCTTCTGTGAATCCAGCTAATTTCCCTTCAAAACCCATGCAAGGGGCGTAGTTATGAGTGACGTTGAAAAGGATGGAACTGGTAGCAGTAGTGATAGTATTATTATGGGAGAATTGGGCCATTTTGAGCCAGTCAGCCCATTCATGTTGCTTCTTTCCCACGTATGCATGGAGATATTGTTCGAGATCTTGGTTAACGCGCTCTGTTTGGCCATCAGTTTGTGGATGATAAGCCGTGGAAATCTTTTGGGAGATACCAAGGAGTTTGCATAAATCCTTGGTAAAAGCGGACATGAATTGGGGACCACAATCGGAAACTAGAGTAGAGGAGAGTCCATGTATGCACCAAACATGATCTCTAAATAATTTTGCTAAGTCTGAAGAAGAACAAGTATCGTAAGTGGGAATGAATACAACTTCTTTGGAGAAGCGATCCACCACCATGCAAATAGCCATAAATGAATGTGATTTGGGTAATCCCGTGATGAAATCAACCGATAAATCTTCCCATGGCTTCTTGGCCACAGGTAAAGGAAGGAGTTTTCCTGCCGGTGCTTTTGACTTTCCTTTCGTGAGGGTGCACACTTGGCAGCTATCTACATATGTTTTAACGTCTTTTGTGACACCAGGCCACAAGAAATAGCGAGTAAGGATATGAATAGTTTTAGAATGTCTGCCATGACCGGCGATGGGAGAATCGTGACAGAGAGTAAGGAGATGAGTACATAAAGACTAAGGTATGAAAACTTTGTTTTTGTCATTTTTGAAAATGTTCATAGAAGCGTCGAAAAGGAAGTCATTCACAGCGTCCACTCCAAGAGCAGCAGACTCCGATTCCAACTCCGAAAGGAAGTCCAAAGAAAGAGAAACCGAATTAATAAAGACGGCGGGAGGCAAGACCATGATATTGGCATTATGATCCTACACAGCTTCACCATGGTCCGGGCAATGAGAAAGTGCATCGGCCTGACCATTTGAAGAACCCAGTTTGTAAATGAAAACATAATTAAATTCCTGAAGAACAGCATGCCATCGAGCCTGCTGACTGCTTAAAGTCTGCGGTTTCTTCCAATACTCCAGGTTCTTGTGATTGGTCCAGATTTCGAATCTTTCACGACCAATAAGATAGTGGCGCCACTCTTCCAGCGCCCGAATAACTGCAAGTAACTTTTTATCGTAAATAGAATAATTGCGCTCTGTGCTATCAAAGGAGTGGGAGATAAAGGCGATAGGAGGCCAGTTACCATCATTACATAAGGTTGAGAGCACAGCTCCAGTAGCGATATCTAAGGCGTCCGTTTCGACCCGTACTTCTTGATCTCGATTGGGATAGGCAAGAAGCGGCGGGGTAGTGAATTTCTTTTTAAGGGCATTGAAAGCCGTTTGTTGACCGAAACCCCATGTGAACGGAATGTCTTTCTTGGTAAGATCGTTCAAGGGGCGTATGATCTCGGCAAAGCCCGAAATGAAACGCCTATAATAATTACATAGACTGAGGAATCCTTGGAGCTGTTTCAACCTAGTGGGAATTGGCCAATCCATGACTCCAGCGACTTTCTTTTCCTGCATTTCTACCCCCTTTTTAGATATGACCATACCGAGAAAGTCCACTTTGTCCTTTGAGAAGTGACACTTGGAGGGTTTTACATGAAGGTCATTATCACGTAAACGACGTAGAACCTCTTTTACCACCTCCTTGTGTTCTTCTCGAGTCTTCTTTGATGTAAATATCATACAATCGTTGATATAAATTATTACTACCACGTACATGTCATTAAATATATTGTTCATCATTTGTTGGAACGTGGGAGGAGAATTAGTCATTCCAAAATACATTACTGTGGGTTCGTAAGCTCCAATGGAAGTAACAAAGGCACCTTTCCATTCGTCGCCTTCCTTGATCCACACATTGTTGTAACCCCAACATAAGTCAAGGGCCGTAAACATGTCAGCATTTTTCAGCCGATCAATGAGCTGTGGGATCAAAGGAAATGGATAGGAATTCTTGATGGTACCCTCATTGAGGTAATGATAATTGATGACCATCCTTTTCCCACTGTCCTTTTTGGGAATAAAGAAGACAGGAGAGGTTTGAGGTGACTTGGAAGGAGCAATGTATCCTTTTTTGAGCTCCTTATCGATGAATGCGTGAACTTTGTCCATTTCAATGTCTGATAGGGGAATTACTTGACCCTTCTTCGGAATAAAGTCTGGCTTGAGATCTACGGCATGATCCCAAGGCTTCCATAACGGCATTCTTGTTGATTCCTGTTCTAAGAAGACTTCAAGGAACTCATGATACACCTCGGGAACTTGATCTTTGAGTCCTTCCTCTATAGTACGTAAAAATGAAGGACTAGGTTCGAAATAATTAGAAGCAGGTGGTCCAGAACCCATAATTTTGCAATACTGAGTGCAGTGCGGAAATGAAATAGTTTTCTGCACCCAGTCAACCTCGGGATTATGGCGGAAAAGCCAATCATACCCGATGATCATGCGATGTGTACCTAATTTAGATATATAAGCGTCTATAGTTTCAAAGTGCCCAGTAATTTCCACAATCAGGGCTACCGCATGCTGTTATGAACTACCACCGAAGCGTCTGATCACTTCCACAAGGCTCGGACTATGCTCACAGGCTACACGTGTCCTGGCTCACGAAGGAGGGTATGGGGGTCTTTTCCGAACAATGCAGTCTACAATGACCAAGAAGGCCAAGGCAATAACTATTGCAGTAAACAAAGTGGATTAGACTGGGGGTACCAGTCGCAAAGTACTACCTTATATACTATACAGGCTCGCGCACAGACCATGCTATGCGTGGGATGAACTACCATAAATAGGTTAAGTGGTCTCATGACCATGGGAACGCAATAACGGAAATGAACTGGGCTGTGTAAGAAGAGCGGAAATTAAAAAGGCGCAGTCACCTCATGGTATGACGTCATTGATTCTAGATCTGGTCATGTGAGGGTTACCACAGTCACGTGCACAGATCACGTGACTGGAAAAGTAAAAAGTACAAGTCCAAAAAAGTTTGAAAATGTTCATATTATAACATATGCTGGATTTGGCCAATAGCGCCTTCTGATCCATCAGTATTATGTATCTTAATCGGGTTATCAAGGGTAAAGAAAGGAATGCCGTGACGAATAACATAATCCTGATCAATGAACATATGGGTAGCACCAGAGTCCAAGAGAGCTTTGAATCAGTGGCATTCCCATTGACCATCCCACTGGCAACATATGACAGTCTCAAGCGAGAACTCTCCGCTGAATGACAATGTCATTGCACGATGCTGGGAAATCATGACACACGAGAGGGGTTTATAAATAGAACTAATTTTTTGTTGTTTTTGGAGAGAATTAAGCACACTATTATTTAATTCTGGTGCCACACTCAATTGAGATGCTCTCACAGAAGAAGCAGACATACTACGTAATACAGAAGACAAATCAGAAATAGGGAAATCAGAATCAGAACAAAATGTAAAAAAAGAAGAAGAAGAAATAGATCCATGCACAGAGGAACCCTCTACTCCTACGTGCTGTGTCCTTTTAAAGCCTCAGCTGCGCGCTGCTTGGCCTCAACTTCAAACTTGTCCCTATAATAAGCCTTGGCTTCATCCGAGACAAACTGTTGGACAGCCGTTGCTACTACTGGTGCCGTAACCGGGGGAATGGGGAGAGGACGGGAGAGAGATTGTTGCGCCACTTGCACCTGGGAATACTCGGGGACCAGGATATAAGTTCCTCCATGGGGGCTCTGCAGCCCAGCTGAGTTCCTACCGCCGTAAATTGTGGACGTTGAGGGGGAGGAGGCTGAGATGGAGGCAGATATTGATAATGGCCCTGAGACCATGGGACAAATTGGGAATTGAAGGGGGGACCATGCTCTATTGCCATTTGTTCATATGCCCTTCCGATGGCTCTATAATTTTCCTTGAGCTCATTGACGCCAAACTCTAATCCCGGGTGATTCATTTGAACCCGTTCATAGATGCGGTAGTCAACCGCCTTTTTGAGGAGTGTAATCGCATGGTAGTCCTCGATATTCGCCTCGTTCTGAAGTACCTCGAACCGTTGAAGGAAGAGATCAATTGGGTGGCCATTTTGATGGAGACCTTCTAACTTCCAAAGCGACTCGTGAGCGAGTATGTTACAACTTCTTCTTTTCTTCGTACTTCTCTTTCGCCTCGTCTCAATTCACGTACTACCATCCGTGCTAGGTCCTCTTATCCAGAGAATCCTAGCCCATCCCACAGACTATATTCCTTTTCTCCGCCACTGGCTTCTCCAGTTACCTCCGTACCCGTGGCGCATCCTCTTACCATATCTGTCTCGTTGATTCTCCCGCGATGTGTCGGCCGTGTGTTCTGATCTTCATCATTACGCGTCCTTCCTTTTCGGTCTTCTTTCCATTCCGTGACGCGTCTTCTTTTGATCCGTAACGCGTCACTCTTTCTTTCTTCGTCTCCCTCGCATTTCTTACTTAGGTCCGTGCGCGAGGAGACTACGTATAAAACCGACTCGAGTATCACTTAGATCCTTAGTTTAGACCTCCTTCGATTTACCCTTGTATCTCGTCGCCGCTAAGCAATCTATTTGCTTCTCTCGTCTTACTCGCCCGCGATTAGGAAACCCCTAGATCGCTTCCTTGATCGGCTTGTCCTTCGACTCGCCGATACCCTTGTCCACCGTTGGAGGAATCCCCACAACAGAAGTACTGCGTGTCGGTTCCTCAAGCTGACTATCTTCGATCGGTTCGCTCTATGCTTACTGATATCTTCGAGGAATCCCCTCGACTCTTGCTGACGGAGGAATCCCCACGTCAAACCCCTGCGTCGTCGAGCTCCCACTCGACTCCTTGTTCTCGAAGGCCTTAGCGATTACTCCTACCCCGGGTAGTCGTAACAGAGTACGTCAATTCAGAAATAATCTTTTATTTTTTTTTGGAGCTTGGACCAACTTGGCCAAGCCAAATCTCCTTTGGTGCTGATAACAACATCCTGGCCATTTTTAACCTCTATTTCTGTTATAATATGAACATTTTCAAACTTTTCGCACTTGTACTTTTTCCTTTTTCCAAGTCACGTGATCTGTGCACGTGACCATGGTAACCCTCACATGACCAGGCCTAGAACCTATGACGTCATACCACGAGGTGACCACGCCCTTTTAATTTCCGCTCTTCTCACACAGCCCCTTTAATCTCCGTTATCATGTTCCCATGGTCGTGAGACCAATTAGTCTATTTATGGTAGTTCATCCCACGCATAGCATGGTCTGTGCGCGCGCCTGTATTGTATATAAAGTAGCATTCTGCAACTGGTAACCCCAGTCTAATCCACTTTGTTCATCACTATAGGCATTGCCTTGGCCTCTTGGTCATTGTAGCCTGTGCTGTTCGGAAAGGACCCCCATACCCTCCTTCGTGAGCCAGGACTTGTGTAGCCTGCAAGCAGATACCTGAGCCTTGTGGAAGTGATCAGACTCTTCGGAGGTAGTTCATAACAATTTCCTCATCATCTAGGTACTTCTCCAGTGTGAGCTGAGCGAAGCCATCCGCCTTCTTTTCGAACCGTGAAAGGACAGCAATACATCTCAGCTTGTCCAACTTCCACGTTTGGGCATCTACCCAAAGACGCAACTTGACCCATCAGAAACGGAAGGTGGATCGATCACCATCCCATTTATCGGGGTCAGCAATCTTCTTGGTTATGTTGTTCTTTTCTTGATTTACGTTTAGGGCAGATAGCCTTGCGACGAGATCATCTAAGTCCACCGAGTTCAACATATTTGACTATGGGACGGAGATAATGGGTAGGGCAAAGATAGAAGCAGAAGTGTTTGTATCCGTAGAATTCGAAAGAGAAGGAGTGATGCTCGGTGCATTGTTTATCGTGGGAAGGCCAATAGACCTTGTAGGTGCGGGATCGGGAAGGAATCTTGAATAATCTTCTTTCAACTGCTTACTGTGTGGACTTTTCCAACCACACTCTAGGCAGTCTACAAACTTGCTGCCTAAGGAAGTACTTCTTTGATCGGAGGTAATATCGTCTTCTCCGAATACAACGATGCAGGTGGCCACAGCGACCTATACTGAAATCCAAAACGAAAAGTATGTAAAGAAAAGAAGTGTGGGAAAGACCGGATCTGCCTGGCTACAGCGTATGGAAATACTATCTGCATTAGATGTGATATCACAGGTGATTACGCAAACCTGGGTACACCGGCATAGTACCAACACGGACAGCTAGGCACTCAGCTGACAATGGGGGCTAGTGCTCTATGCCCAGTAGCAACGTTATCCTTATTTGTACGGTGGATGACCATATATGAACAACGTGGGGCGAGTGTTGGTCTCGTTACCGTCAAGTGGTAATGCCTCTTGTTCCCTTAGCTCTGGGACCCAAGCGTTGTGTATAACAGTCTAATCCAAGTGTTATGAACTACCGCCGAAGTGTCTGATCATTTCCACAAGGCTCGGACAATGTTTGCAGGGTACACGACTCCTGGCTCAAGAATGAGGGTATGGGGGTCCTTTCCGAACAACACAGTCTACAATGGCCAGAAGATCAAGGCAATGACTATTGTGGTAAACAAAGTGGATTAGACTGGGGATTCCAGTCGCAAAGTGCTACTTTATATATGTTACAGGCACACACACAGACCATGCTATGTGTGAGATGAAGTACCATAAATAGACTAAGTGGTCTCACAACCATGAGAGCAGGATAACAGAAATGAAATGGGCTGTGTGAGAAGAGCAGAAATTAAAAGGGCACAGTCACCTCGTGGTATGACATCATTAGTTCTAGACCTAGTTATGTGAGGGTTACCATGGTCACGTGCACAGATCACGTGACTGGAAAAGAAAAGAGTACAAGTTTGAAATATTTGAAAATGTTTATATTATAACAAATGACCATCCTTTTTCCACCATCCTTTTTTGGAATAAAGAAGACAGGAGAGGTTTGAGGTGACTTTGAAGGAGCAATGTATTCTTTTTTGAGCTCCTTATTTATGAATGCATGAACTTTGTCCATTTTAATGTCTGATAGGGGAATTACTTGACTCTTCTTCAGAACAAAGTCCAGCTTGAGATCTACAGCATGATCCCAAGGCTTTCGTAATGACATTCCGGTAGATTCTTGTTCTGAGAAGACCTCTAGGAACTCGTGATAGGTTTCTGGAACCTATTCTTTTAGTCCTTCTTCTATCATACATAAAAAGGAACAATCTGGTCCAAAATAATTAGAAGCAGGAGCGCCAGCACCCATAATTTTGCAATACTGAGTACAGTGTGGAAATGAAATAGTTCGCTGAACCCAGTTGACCTTGGGATTATGGTGGAAAAGCCAGTCATATGTAACGACCACAAGAAATAACCCCTGAACAGTAGTGACCTTCAGTTTTGTGTGTTCCTTTTATCATACCTGATAATCATGCAGTATGTACCAAGTTTAAATATGTAAGCGTCTATAGTTTCATAATGTCCAGTGATTTCCATGATCAGGGTTACCGCATGCTGAACCTGGCCAATAGCACCTTTTGATCCATCAGCGTTATGTATCTTAATCGGGTTATCAAGGGTGAAGAAAGGGATTCCATGACGTAAGACATAATTACAATCAATGAAAGTGTGGGTAGCACCAGAATCCAAGAGAGCTTTGAATTTGTGACATTCCCATTGACCATTCCTTTGACAACATATGACAGTCTCAAGCAAGAACTCTCCACCACATGACAATGTCATTGCGTGATGTTGGGAGGTCATAACATACAAGAGGGGTTTATAAATAGAACTAATTTTTTATTGTTTTTGAAGAGAATTAAACACACTATTATTTAACTCCAGTGCCATGCTCAATTGAAACGCTCTTATGGAGGAAGCAGACAAACTACATAATACAGAAGAAAGATTGGAAATAGGGAAATCAGAATTAGAACAAGACATAAAAGAAGAAGAAGAAAATTGTTCAGGCATGGAGGAACCCTCTACTCCTACGTGCTGTGTCCTTTTAAAGCCTTGGCCACGCATTGCTTAGCCTCGACTTCAAACTTGTCACGGTAATATGCCTTGGCTTCTTCCAAGACAAAATGTTGTGCGACTGTTGCTACTACTCGTGCCATAACTGGGAGGATGGGAATGGGACAGGAGACATATTGTTGTGCCACTTGCATCTGGGAATGTTCTGTGACAGGTACGTAAGTATCTTGATTGTAATTCCAAACAACTTGTTAATGCTGTTGAGGCAGATGGGTGGACGACAATACAGGTTCTTGGAACAATTAGGTTTAATGTGCCTAGGGAGATTACAGAGAAAACAAGTCCTCGTGTCTTGCCTTGTGGGTGCAGCCTGCTACACACCTATCTTCATGAGAGCACCATGACCCAGTTGAACTCCAGTTGCCGTAAATTGAGGATGCTGAGGAGGGGAAGGTTGAGAAGGAGGTGGATATTGATAGCAACCCTGAGGCTGTGGGATAAAACGAGTATTTTGGAGAGGACTCCATTCTATTGCCATTTGTTTGTATGCATGCCAATGCCCCAATAGTTGGCTTTAAGATCATAGATGTCCATATTCAGTCCAGGGTGGTTTATTCAAACTTTTTCATAGATATAGTAATTGACCGCCTTCTTCAGGAGCATAGCAGCATGGTAGTCCTCAATGTCAGCTTCTTTTTGGAGGACTTTGAATTGCTAAAGGAAGAGATCAATTGGATGACCATTTTGATGAAGGCTTTCCAATTTCCGAAGAGATTCATGAATGAGTACATCAATCCGGAAGTATTCTTTGATCTCTTTTTGGAGCTTAGCCCAGCTAGGCCAAGCTGAGTCTCCTTTGATGCCAGTTATGACATTCTCAGCATTGCATATCTCGAACTCCTCATCATCCAGGTACTTCTTCAATGTAATTTGGGCAAACCCGTCTACCTTCTTTTCGAAATGTGAGAGGACAGCAATGTATCTCAGCTTGTTGAACTTCCAAGTCTGGACGTCAACCCATAGTCGCATCTTTACCCACCAAAGACGGAAGGTGGTACGATCACCATCCCATTTCTCAGGATCAGCAATCTTTTTGGTTACGTTGGACTTTTCCTTGTCCACATTTAGAGTGGCAAGTCTTGCGATAAGGTTGTCTAAGTCCACTGATGTCAACATATTTGATTACAGGTTTAAGATAGTGGGTAGGGCAGAGATAAGAGCGGAAGTATTCAACACCGAAGTATTCAAAGAAGAAAAAGTGATGTTTGGTGTGTTGTTTGTCGTGGGAAGGCTGTTATAATATGAACATTTTTTTCAAACTTTTTGAACTTGTACATTTTTCTTTCTCAGTCACGTGATCTGTGCATGTGACCGTGGTAACCCTCACATGACCAGGTCTAGAACTAATAACATCATAACATGAGGTGACTATGCCCTTTTAATTTCCGCTCTTCTTACACAGCCCCTTTCATTTCTGTTATCTTTCTCTCACGACCGTGGCATCACTTAGTCTATTTATGGTAATTCCTCCCACACATAGCATGGTCTATGCACACACATGTACAATATATAAAGTAGTACTCTGTGATTGGTATCTCCAGTCTAATCCATTTTTGTTCACCATGCTAGTCATTGCCTTGGCCATCTGGTCATTGTAGACTGTGTTGAGTGGAGAAAACCCACATACCCTCATCTTTGAGCCAGGAATCGTGTATCCTGTGAAGCAACATCTGAGCCTTGTGGATTGATTGAGTCGTTCGCAATAAAGTCATAACAAAGGCCAATAGACCTTATGGGTATGGGATCAGGATGGAATCTTGATGAGATCTTCTTTCAGCTGCTTATTGTATGGACTATTCCAACCACACTCTAGGCAACCTACAAACTTGCTGTCATAGAAAGTACTTTTTTGATCGGAGGTAATATCTTCTTCTTCGAATACACTGCCTAAGGTGGCTGCAGCAACCTAAACTAAAATCCAGAACAGAATGAGACAAGAGAGGCATGGGGAAACCAGAAACGCCTGGCTACAGCGCATGGAAATACTATCTGCGTTAAACATGATGTTACAGATGATCATGCGAACCTACCCACACTGGTGTAGTGAGAACACGGACAGCTAGG
The DNA here is from genome assembly GCA_038092795.1 of Boletus rubissimus. NCBI lineage: Eukaryota > Fungi > Basidiomycota > Agaricomycetes > Boletales > Boletaceae > Lanmaoa > Lanmaoa rubissima. Next base: position 986 of record JBBPQZ010000492.1, on the reverse strand, counting down.
CACTCAACTGACGATGGGGGCTAGTGCTCTATGCCCGGTAGCAACATTATCCTTATTTGTAATGGCAGATGACCATATGTAACAGTGTGGGACAAGTGCTGGTCTCACTACCATCAAGTGGTAGTAACTCTTGTTTTCTTAGCTCTGGGACCTGAGCGTTGTGTATAACAGTCTAATCCAAGTGTTATGATCTTATTGCAAACAACAAAACCACAAGACTCAGGACTATCTCGCAGGTTACATGAATCCTGGCTCAAGAAGAGGGTATGGGGGTCTTCTCCATCCAACTCAATCTACAATGGCCAACAGACCAAGGCAATAACTATCGAGGTGAACAAAATGGATTAGACTGGGGATACCAGTCACAAAGTATCTACTTATATAGTATACAGGCTTGTGCACAGACCATGCTATGCATGGGAGAGGTTACCATAAATAGACTAATGGATTCCACGGTCATGAGAGAAAGATAACAGAAATAAAATGGGCTGTGTGAGAAGAGCGGAAATTAAAAGGGTGAGGTCACCTCATGGTATGATGTCATCAGTTTTAGACCTAGTCATGTGAGGATTACCACAGTCATGTGCACAGATCACGTGACTGAGAAAAGAAAAGGATGCAAGTCTGAAAAGTTTGAAAATGTTCATATCATAACAATTGCAATATTTGAATGTGATATAGTGTATAGGAATTTCACTTAGTGTTGGTGGAGCCAAACATGGTACATACCCCTGGCTACAAATTGGCCCCTGGATCATGTGATTTGGTCAGTTGCCATAAAGATATGTCTATTTCAAAACAGCAATACCATTACAATAGTTTTGCATCTTTTGGTAGAAAAGGTGGGATTTCATTGAAATCAGATGATAATCAGCATTGTTTGGTAATACAAACAAGGATATACATATAAATATACTGTCTGAGTTCTAAAATATATACACACTCATTTATTCCCACCCTAAATATTATATTTCCTTGAAAAATGT
>JBBPQZ010000491.1:0-14808 GCA_038092795.1 Boletus rubissimus | reverse complement strand
CCCCTAAAGTCAACGCACTACTAGAATCATGCACTGATTGACATATCTACTATATGCAGTCGACTCTGTACCCCTTCAGGTCCGGGGGTATGGGTTATCAGAGAGTATGGGTTATCGACTGCTAACAGGACGAAGCTCATGAATTATCTATATACATCAAACCAAGCATTCTGGAGTGTGGACTCACGAGGCTCTTTGGGTGGAAAAAAACAAGCAGTAATGTTCGTCTCTTTCGTGGTTTGCATCTCGAGAACCCGAGCCCTCTTCCCGACCAAGCCCAGCATCCCCTCCAGCTTATGAATGGATGGTTCATTAAGATCCTTGATATATCGCCCAAGAATGAACGCTACTTGGAGTGCTTCGCTGCATGTGGGAAGACTCGGTTCGACAGGCTTGCAACATTAGATATTGTTCGAACTCCCCACCTCGTCCCATGCCGCTTTCACATCCACCACGGCTTGATAGATGTCGTCGTCGGTTGGATCAACGATGTTGTGCATCTCAGCGGCTGTATTGAGAAGCTCCCGCAATGTGGACCCAAGTAAACCTCCAAATCTTCCAATGCCTGACTGGGAGCACCTGCGACTTCTGCGATCGTTCGTTGTGCTCGTTCAGTCGCGTGAATCTGTCACAGGCATGGATTAGGGGGGGAGAGACGCATTAGGACCAGACTACTGGTAAACAACCAACAACCACGCATCCAAATTTGTAACCCGTCCGAAAACACTTGCCTCTCAAAACTCAAAAAGTGAACGTCAATGGCATTGGCAGTGAGTTTGTCCTTTTGCTAATGGATCATTTGTCATCACCAATTGCAGAGCCGCTGTTTATACACTCTTCGGGCTTCCCGGTCTACGTCTGTACTACGGTACGTCTCTCCCCCTGGCGTGCCTTTTTCCTGAACCAGGTCTTCACTTGCCGTCGGGCGCCAGGCTTGCTTCGCGGACTGGTCGATCGAGATGGCTTGCAACAACGGCTGAAGCCTCTCCATCCTCGAGTGCTCCACCGGTGGATCCTAGGATTGGTCGTATAGTCGACGATATCTCCGGTCTGACCCTCTTACAAGCTGCAGACCTCGTGTCGCTGCTCAAGGCGAGTATCAGATTCCTTTGGTGGAACATGCGCGCGCGCTTCCCTGACTGACTTTCTTTTTTTTTGTTCGACAGTCTCGGCTCAATATCCAAGAGATTGCTATGCCCTCCGCGCCTGCGTCGACGACTGCTACAGCAGCACCCGCAGAAGAAGCTGCCGCCGAGGTGAGAAAAACTAGACAACCAAACACATGAAATTCGTGTCGTAACAATTCGTCCCCTTTTTTTTTCTTGCAGGAGAAACCCAAGGAGAAGACGATCTTCAACGTCATGCTGAAGTCGTTTGATGCCACTGCCAAGCCCAAAGTCATTCGCGAGGTGAAGGCGCTGGTACCGAACCTTACTCTCATCGACGTGAGTACCTTGTTGTTGTGACGTTGAATTGACTTGCCTATCTCTGTACCTTTCGTTCGCAGGCGAAGAAGTTTGTGGAGTCCGTCCCAAAAGTCCTCAAGGAGAATCTCTCGAAAGAAGACGCGGATAAACTAAAGTCTACATTCGAAGCCCTTGGAGCAGTAGTTGTACTCGAATAATTGAGTGTTATGAACTTTTGGCAATATATGCTTATTCATTAGAGTAACGCCGGCCAATGAGCAGTATGGCAATGACTAGTACGCTGCGGTTAAATTACACTGAGTACCGAACGCGAGCAGAACAAGGGACGGAATTAAGGAGAAAAGTTAGTCCTCCGAGAGATAACGGTACTCAAAACGGAAATCGCTCTTCTTGCGCTGGCACCATGAACCTTCCCAGTCAAAGTAGACATACACTCCTTGCTCGTACTCCTCGGTGATAGCCTGGGGCTCCGAGTGTCGCTGGAACCAAGTCAAGTATTTGACATGGAACCGCCATGATTGGCGCTTTAGTTCCTTGGCGGCGAGATACCTATGCAGCGCAATAAGTCCTCCAGATCTGCAGAAAGAGACAACTGGCGTACTGCTGATATGTTCCGGGGAGGTAGTAGAAGACATAGAATAGCGTCTCTACATCGATCTGAGAGAATAGAGCAGGCGAGCTCAGCACAGGATGTGGTGTCTGAGGGTAAAACGACGGTGTGTTGAAAGGGTGTCGAGGGACATAATACTTTGGCCTGGGTATGATTGAGTCACTGTTACCCCGCCTCGTAAAATTCCATCTTACTTTTCTGTATCGACAGGCTGAGGGGCATGAGTGTAACCACCCTCCAAAAGCTTGTGTACTTCTCCCAAATTATTCATACGATGGGGGGCTACGGACGTCTAGATGAAGCGTACGGCCAAGCAAGGTTCTGACTCACCTTTCTGTTTCACCGTCTCAAACGATGCAACAAGATCTGACAAGGATCCTGGGAACGTGGTCGTCACTGGCCGACTTGGAGCTTGTTGGGCATTGTTCACTGAAGGCGGTCTGAGCATTCCTGCGTTAGACTGTTCCGGTTGGGTAGCCAATTGTTGCTCTGTAGAAAGTGGAGCTTTGACGCCTGGAGGATACTGGGGAGGTTGCGAAGCTGCGCTTGCAGGTGCTGGAAGCCCAGGGGTAGATGGCTGTTGAACCTGCCGAGGAAGGGGGGATGGCCCAGTCGAAGGAGGTTGTGGTACGGTGAACTGAGCTACTTGGGCTGCGCCGTTGGCTTGAGGCTGTTGAATATCTGAGGACACGACTTGCTGCATACGCACACACGTTAAATTTCATTCATTCCGAGTAGGTGGTTGATGAAAAACGTACTGGGACAGCAGGGGAAGCAGCCCTTGGCAGCATAGGCGACATTACAGGCTCTGTAAATGTTCTTACCTAATGTCCAACACGTGGAACGAAGTAGCATACCTTTGTGTAGCGTAGTGCGTTGCGGGGACAAGGATGCGGCGGGACCACTCACAGAGCTCGGAACTGCCTCTGATATTGCAGGCGAATCTTGGCCCGAGTAAAAAGATCCATCTGGTTGGTGTGATGCGGAGGCAGACGACAGCATCGGGCTCGTTATAGAAGGGTGAGTGAGACTTGGCGATGACAACAATTGTGAATCCGGCACGTTCTGTGATAGCGAAGGTGCTATTGACAGCGCTGTTGATGGCGTTGGCGCAGAAGTCGTCAGTATGTTCGATGCTGCCTGAGTTGTTGGTGTTGGTAGACCCATTGTCGTTGGAGAAGTCGACGAAACCGCAGCAGCGGCAGCGGCAGCATATCGAATGGGAGGCAGCGTCGCTGGAGGGCGAGGGGCTGGGGGTAAACCTGCTTTCAGTATGCTGGACATCGGTTGTTGTGCGAAGTTGGGATTTGGTGGTGGTTTTGCTGGATCCACCATGTTATTTCGGACACGGATGCGACGCAAATAAAGGACTTACGTTCTGTTGCCACCGAAGTTTCTGGACACCGTCGTTCAGACAGTGGAAGATGCGGGTAACCGGAAACTCACTGCGTAGTTGTAATCCCACCCCCGGTTTCTTCTGAATAGGACTATCGTCTCGTTTGCTGCCGCTTGCGACACTTTCTTCGTCTTTATCGTGCTTCTTGGTCGATCTCTGCGGCGGTTCTGTCGCAAGGTCAGAAGGGACTCGGAGCAGATATATTAATAAGCTTGCCTTCACTCTGTGCGTCGGAGTCGTCGCTGCCCTCGTTATCGTCGTTTGCCAAACCGAATTTCTCCTCCTCTTCCTCGAGGCGGAGGTCATCGTAGAGGCCCATATCTTCGTCAAAGCCCTCCTCCTAGTGCAGTGGATGAGAGTCGTTGAGCAAGGCTGGAGGAGAAGACACACAGTATTACTCTCGACAAAATATGACACGTCCTCTTTGAGAGCAAGCACGCGGTCAGTGGAGAGGGAGCCATTGTCGAGTAAGCGAAGGATGAGTTCGAGACGACTGACGTGCCATTTCCGGCGTTCGTTGAGTTGCTCTAGTTCGTCTAAACGACCTGCTGCCGATAATTGACCCTTTCCGCGTTTCTTGCCACCGCCCTGGAGAGACTCGATCTCTGCTTCCGACTGCTCTACTTGAAGTGTGAGGTCTTCGACGCATTGCTGCAGCCAAGAGGTGACCTCTAGTTTCTCCTGTGCCTTTGGATCTAGCTTTGCGGACTGGGTCAGGCCCTCTTTGGAAAAAGCCTTTGTTTTCATTTCCTTTTCACAGGCTTTGAACTTTTCCATTTGCTACACGAGGAGGTCAGTTTCGAGGCGAACAGAGAGCGGCAACAGACGGAGGCGAGAACAGCTCCGGATGATGCAGCCATCCGTTGAAAGGAGACGGGGGGAGAGGACGCACGGTCTCGATTAATCTCCTGTTCTCGAGGAGGAGGGACTTGTCCTTGATGTCGTTGCTGGCTACCCATGTCTTTATCTGGTCTCTGAGACGCTGGAGCTTCTTTATCTGTGTCTTGAGGTCTGTCTCGAGCTTCTCCTTCTGGGTCTGGTTGGTGGAGGCCTGCATCTTGTCGTAGATGCTTTCAAAGAGCTCTACTCCCTCTGAGACCTTTTTCAGAGTGCGGTCTATCTCGGCTGTAGAGAAGGGTGTTGTAGTAGAGCGACATGGAAACGGGCAAGGACGTACTCTGTAGTTTTCTTGCGGCCATGGTCAGATAGAGAGCAGAGATGTTATTGTTGTTGTTACATAATCAGAGATCGCTGATATCCAAGGTGATGCTCAGAGACTAAACTTATACTACCACACTCTTTTTCATGTTACCCCCACGATGAAAACGCTCCGAAAGTCGCTCAACCGAGACACTCACCGTCTCCAGATTTCTACTCCACTCCCAATCCCACAGATATCAAAGCCCCCTTCCTCCTCCCTCCCCCCGCAAAAGGTCATTCGTGCCATCGCCTCTTGCCGACCGACGTCGCCCCAGCAACTCCCCTTTCAGAAGGGCGACTTCTTCTACGTAACAGGAGATCCAGATACCAATGGCCCTTGGTACGAGGCTCACAACCCCGTCACTGGTGCCCGCGGTCTCGTCCCCAAGAACATGTTTGAGGAATTTCTCAAGAATCCCTCTTCCGTGTCAGTTCTTTCTCCCTTCTCCCTCCGATCTCTCACACACCCCTCCCTCCCACAGCGTCCGCGCCTCCCAGTTCGCTGTCGGTCTCAACAGTCCAACTAGCCCCGTCATCTCCTCCAAGATCCCAAGGACACGCGTGTTCTACGCCGTCGTCCTCCACGATTTCCTAGCAGAGCGCGCCGACGAGCTCGACGCGAAAGCCGGCGATCCCATCTCAGTCGTCGCCCAGTCGAACCGCGAGTGGTTCGTCGCCAAACCCATCGGCAGGCTTGGCCGTCCTGGATTAATCCCAGCCTCTTTCGTCGAACTCCGTGATCCCGCATCCAACCTCCCCATCGACGATGTAGATACACTCATGGATCGTGGCGATCTTCCAAAAGTCGAGGACTGGAAGAAAGCTATGATCAACTACAAGCAGAATAGCATCTCTCTGGGAGTCATCGAGGACAACCAACCCTCAGTCCCAAATAGCCCTTACACCCAAACCACCGCACCCCCCCTTCCCAATCAATTCACCCCTCCCCCACCCGTTGCCACTTCCACTCCCGCCCCCCGCCCCCCTTCCTCAGTCCCTTTACCAGACGGCATCCTCCTTTCTGCAGAGGTTGTCTCCTTCCATTACGAAATGGAAGAATACTGGTTCCGTATCGATGCCACCTTCCAACCTTATGATCCCCATGACCCACGTGTACTCCCGAAAGCCAAACAGCTCGTCCTCTTTAGACCCTACAACGACTTTTACGACTTTCAAGTCAATCTTTTGGAGACTTTCCCTCAAGAGGCTGGTCGGGAACCTGGCTCAAACCGCATTCTCCCCTTCATGCCCGGTCCTGCGGATAAAGTCGATGGTGAGGTCACCGCTGCGCGACAGGTTGAGCTGGACCAATACATCCGCAAGCTTTGCGCCTTGAATTTGGTTGGCGCTTCCTACATCTTGGAGCACCAACTTATTCGCAACTTCCTTTCTCTAAAACCAGGCGACGTAGAGAACGACATCGAACCTCGGTATGACGAAATTACCACGCTATTTTCCGACGGCGGAGAACAGGACGCTGTGGGAGTGGCACGTGGGGATTTCATCGCACGCGATTTTGAAGAAGAAGTGCGCGATACGCTTGGCGAGATGAAATTATCCGACCGGGATGATCGCAGTGACGGTTCGGATTATGGGGAGGATCACACTCCCCTTCCACATCCCTACCCGAGAGCAAGCGATGCTACCCACCAGCGATCCGGTACACAAAACGGGGAAATACCATTATTCCACGGTGAACGGTCAAATGGTCACACGAATGTTTTCCGGGCGTCACGTGGATCAACTGTCTCAAATGCTCAATGGCCCGAGTATACCACGTCGTCACCGTCGTCCCTGCACTCGTCTCAACCATCCCTCACATCCCGCTCGCGTTCACATTCAACAGCCACTACTAACTTAAATGCACCCCCCATGTCTGCAGGCAATCCTCAGATTGCCTTTGTCAAGATCAAGATTTTCGACCGTGTCACTGATGACTTGATCGCAATTCGCGTTCATCCCAAGGTGACACACTCTGAGCTCATGAGCAAGGTCCAGGCTCGCCTCGGTACGAGCATATCCAGTCTGCAGTACCGCGATAGTCTCCGCCACGGGTTCATAGGACTCGAGGGTGACCACGATTTGCGCGACTGGCTGCAAAGTGCAGAGAAACACGTCTTGTATGCTGATTGATGTTCTAGTAATACCGGACATGTATGATGTCAGTGTATGTAGGGGAGATATCGGTTATATTCTAGATCTTTACGAAATTCGTCCCCTAGTTTTATGTATTCGTCTTCTCTTTGTTGTTACCTGAGACTGTGTTGGATGTTGTTCTACCTTGATACGTTGCACCTTAATATTTTATAGTGATCACTTTACTGTTGTGCTCTTTCTTGACAGCGTACTATAAACATCACTGACATGTCTCGGCCACAAGGCGCCCAAGCACCCTCTGAAACACTTCCGCCCACTGCCAGAGCAATCGCTCTCCTCCTCGCATCAACCCCCACGGTTCAAGATGCCCAACCGGGTGTTCTCCATCAGCTCCTCGAGTTCGCGCATCGCTACACGACACAAGTGTTGTCAGACGCACAAGTGTACGCGGAACATGGTGGACGCTCTGGAGTGACCAGAATCGAGATGGACGACGTCGTCTTGGCGGTGCAGGCGCGCGTTGGATGGGAGTTTGGAGGCCGCGTGCCAAAGGAGGTGCGTCCCAGCTCGTGGAAGAGGGATCCTCATTGAATACCCCCGTTCGCGTCTATGCACGGGGTTCCGGGTCGCTTTCCGTAGTATTTGATGTCCCTTGCATCGCAAACGAACGCGACGCCCCTTCCTGCAGTTCCGGAAGTCTTTGGCGTCCGGTTACCACCGTCCTCGGAAACGTTGACGTCTGTCAACTTTGACTTTGTACCAAACAAGCCTCCGCCGACCGTCAACCTGTACGATGAGGAAGTGGAAGAAATAGAGGAGGACGAAGAAGAAGAAGGGGTGCCGGCGGCACAAGAGGATGAAGAAGAGGATGATGCCGACATGGAGCCTGCTGCGATTCCAGTCACAAACGCTCCGATAACTCCCACAGATATCGAGATGGGAGGGACTCCCGCGCCAATCATAGCGGGCGAGGGGCCCGAAGAGGGTAGCGAGAATGGAGACGAGGCGGATTTGTTTGGAGGGGGTGGAGATGATGAAGACGAAGAAGAAAGCAACGCGGATGAAGCAATGGAGGAGGTACAGACGACCAGCACACCTTCCAGTGGTGTCAAGCGGAAACTCGTGGAAGAGGAGGATTACGATTAATCAGACTCGGCCGAAAGGTATCGACATACTGGTGTACCAGCCCGGGTGTAGTTTAGGACGATCTAATATGTATCATAAATACCAGTAGCAACGAGGTGAACCCAAAACTAAGTTGCAGAGTAGTTCACAGGTAACTTCTGGGGAAACCAGCCGCGTGGAGCATGTGCCAACAATGGTTAGCGTTCATTGCTGCATCAGAAAAGCGATAATGATGACTACTACGGCAATGAGGATGATGATGATAGTGCTCCATGCTGTAAAGCAACATGAGGTCAACACAAGGAAGAGTAAAAGGAGAAAGAACTAACATTGACCCCCGAGGACTTCAGGAATACTAACCACGCGTATGGAGCTGTCAACGCCACCTGACACGAGCAGCTTCGAGGTAGGACTGAACCGAAGTGTAGTAATTGAGAACTCATGTGCTTTCAAGATGGACAACAGTGGCTAACAGCTCCGACCTGTCAATATCATACTGCAGAGAGTTTGTACAGTCTAGCTTACTGTCAGAGTGTTCGAGTCCAAAACCCCGAGACTGTAGTCAGATGCACCGAACGCAAGTAGCCTGCCATCGGAGCTGTGAAACTTTATTTGGCCTGCTGACCTACGTGTGTCAAAGCAGCAAACGCACCTCACATCAAAGCATGTCAAGTTACCATCGCAGACTTTCCGGATCGTTTCAATGCGGGCTTCAAAGGAACCATCTGTTTCGGTGATCCTCCACTTTAAAACATACGCTCGCCTCTTGGCAAACTTCGCGTGTTTAACCCGAGGTAGGGTAACGTTGACCACTGAATATAACGTGTCCTGACGAGTGGGGTGTAACCTACAAAGACGATGACTAGAATGGAGTGAGTTGCACGGTGTGGACTCACCGTGCAGCGCGAAACGTGACGTTTGACCCAGAGGGAACTCCGGATATCGAGGGAAGATCGATAGTTTTGATCACGTCAAGCCCTCCCAGAGAATAATCCGAGTTAGACTGCGCAGTGCCATCATTTGTTGTATCATTGTGTTCGTCACCATTCGCGGGGAGAGCGTACACCAGTATCTTTGAGCGAAGAGCGAGAAAGAGCTGGAACGATAGGGTTTCTAAAGACACAGTAGGACGGGAAGGGGGGTTGACGTACGTGCGATGAAGAAAGATCCGCATCGTATATTTCTCCATTGCCGACAGATACTGAGGGAATCACGGGTGAAAGAGTGTTGTAATCGAGGAGAGAGAACTGAAGGGATTGGTTGAGAGCAGTTGTAAAGTACGAATAAGGACGGTTACATCATGAGCGCCAGCAATAACCAAATATCTGCCATTCGGTGAGAGGACAGTCACGCGCTGGAGGTCGAGTGGATATGATATTGTCTGTGGTGGTTGAGAAAAGACGAACCTGATAATCATCTAAGTTGCCAGAGGTGAGCGTGCTGCAAGTCGCAAGCCGCGCGAACCTTGGTGACTAAGTTAACGGTGGACAATGTGTAGATTGGGAGAAGTACTTGTGCTCGTCTGTGCTCACTGAGAACTTTCTACAATTCTCATTCTCCCCTTTCTCCAACCTTTCTGGACTGCTGTTTATACCGCACACGAGGGTCCTGCTCTGCAACCATGCATTATTGAAAATGTGCAGGGGTGTTGAATGTGTGATACCTGGGGATGAGCGGCCATGCTCATTGGTGCGTCCTCGTCCTTTTCTAGTTCCAGCTCGTTGAGAATGTGCAGCTGTCTGTCGTCAGATACACGGAATAGTCTCTAGTCAAGGTGGGTGAATGGATGCATCGCTGCGCATGGTGGGCATACCAATTTGTTCTTTATTCCTGTTCTTGAAGCGCCGCCTCCGCCACCGACGAGGACTTGGTCATCTGCGATGAATGCACATGAATAGACGGGAAAGGCGGTCAAGGGATGTGCAGCGTGTTGTGCGCGCATGACTACAAAGTTGTACCTCGAGTCGAGTGCAACGTATGACCGAGTATATGTGGGAAAGACCTTCCCTAACGGGCTACTCACTTTGCGTCTCCCTCATAACTAAGAACTTAGTAAGAACTTTATGTCAGTTCAGGTTCGGGACCGTCCTCTCATCAGGTCCTCAATGTCTTGGGTTGTTGGGGACGATCCCGGAATAATCCTACCCCATCTCACCCTCCAGACCGTCATCGGCATCAGCGTGTCCATCGCGGGCAATGTGCTCATATCCTTGGCCCTCAACCTCCAAAAGCTCGCCCATCTAAGGCTCCACCACGCGCATGAAAACAGTCTATCGGACATAGAAAGGGAGAACAGACTGCCAGGGCGCGACACGAGTGCAAGGTACATCACCCACTCAGACACCGCCGCTCGTTTCAGCGCAGCCCAGGCCTTGGATGAGGACCACCAGTTTGAGACACAGCCGCTCATCCCGCACCGGTCCCCCAGCCAACCTCCGCCATCATCCTATGGTTTGGCTCAACATAACCTTCCTGTCGCTGGGGATGATACTGGAAGCCGGAAAAGTAGCAATACTGCGCGATCCAGACGGTACCCGCGAAAACAATCCTTCATTTCACAGTTTCCACCTCTGCGGTTGGTGCTTTGGGGTAATTCTCCGGATTCGACAAATGCTCGCGCAGATCGTTCAGCGATACCGGTTGAGGACGCCTTTCCCCAACAAAACACACGGACGAGTCATCAAGGCAAAGGCAAAGCCTTTTCGCGGAACACGACTGAAGATGGAAAAGAGAGCGATTACCTACGCTCTAAACTATGGTTTGTCGCCCATGTACTGTTGAGATCGTTGACCCGACACGTTCATTAGGTGGTCGGGTTTCATTCTGATGAACATTGGCGAGATTGGGAATTTCATTTCTTACGCATTCGCGCCTGCTTCGCTCGTTGCACCACTTGGGACGGTGAGCTGCTTCACTCACTTTTTCAAGGCGACTATTCCCTCAATTCCATTCTCTAGTTTGCATTGGTTGCAAATTGCTTTTTCGCACCTTTACTTCTAAACGAACGTTTCCGCCTGGTAAAGTAGATTCAGTGCAACACAGGAATGGGGGGCTTAATAACTACACAGCGTGACATATTCGGAATCCTGCTTGCCGTCATCGGGGCGACAACTGTGGTACTTTCCTCTCCATCATCGGACGGTGCACCGCCCGTGCTGACACCCGAAGCTCTCGTCGAGGCGATAACGCAGCGTCCTTTTATAATTTTTTCGATCATATACTTGGTGTCTGCTATCATCCTTGGTGGACTTAGTGAAGGTAGCATGGGAAGGCGCGTGGTTGTGATCGACGTTGGCATATGTGCTATCTTTGGTAAGGTAGCGTGCATTCGCGCGATGTGATCGCGGGCTAACCCTCGTGGCAGGCGGTTTTACGGTGCTAGCGACCAAAGCGATCTCCACTCTTTTGACGAAGGAGTGGGTAAAGATGATGGCTGAATGGATTACGTACCCCATCCTAGCGGTCAACTCAGTCACTCTGTGTGCGGACCTTGCGCTGATTGCCCACTGTAGGTACTTGTCATCACAGGCGTCCTTCAGATTCGATATCTCAATCGGGCGTTGAAACGTTTCGACTCCAAAATTGTCATTCCCACCCAATTTGTATTTTTCACGCTGTCTGCCGTCGTTGGATCTGCGGTCCTATATGGCGACTTCCGGCGAGCCTCGTTCCACGAAATGCTGACATTTCTCTATGGCTGTGCCGCTACGTTTGCAGGAGTATTCGTCATTGCGAGTGGTTCAAATGAGGACACGGGCGAATCGATACACGATGAAGAACGGCGTGATCCAGGAGGCAGGCGGGAGGCGACCTCGAGGATTGATGGGGTTGTTTCGCCGGGAGCACAAAGTCAACCAGCTCAGGGAACGCCGAAAGTGGGAACGCCGAAAGTGGGTGCGCGCGAAATCCCGGGGCTCAGGCACAAGCAAAGCGCGATGAGTCTGGTGGGGTACACGCCTGTGCAAAACCTGTTACTGGTACACACACCACCGAGAGACCGAATAGCCCACTGGGAGAGCCGATGAGTCCACTTATAATATGCTCTATACTTCTCATTGCGTCATGTGGATCTGGATGCAAAAATTAAAATTATTTTATGTGGCATCACGTTTTCACGCCTCCGAAAAAGGAATAGAGGCGAGAAACGGCTGTATGACGTCAGGCAGCGGAGCTCCAACAAGGCTGGGATGACAAAAAGGACAGCAGTGCATACATCTACCCACCACCTTTCCGTCCCCCTCACGCCTTCCTCTACCTTCAGCATCCTCAGCGCCGTCGACAACAGCGACAATGCCCGCCGTGGTGGCCGCCTTCAAGAGTATGTTTACGCCTCACCTATTTGGAAGGCCGCAATCTAACTCCGACCCCAACCAGATCTCATCCGCAAACACCAAAATCATCGTCAGCCTGACTCAGAGACACAGGAATACACAAAGTCTCCACCCCAGGTACCTCAGAATACCACAAAACCGCCCCAGCACCCGGAGCCCGCAATACCTTCCGTACAGCAACCCACACAATCTCACCCTTCGCCTGAAACTGGCACGAAGGAAGAGATGGTTGCCGCATCAGATGGACGTCGTTCGAAGTCAAACTTGCCAACGTATAAGGGCCTTGAAAACTTCAAGCTCGTAACCCAGATGGGAGAGTCAGTATGCAATGCATACGTAACCGATGGGGTAAAATAACACTGGTGTTTCAGTGGTGCTTTTTCGGACGTCTATAAGGCGATCGACCTTTCAACCAGTGAAAAAGTAGCTGGTGAGTACATCGGTATCGGTGTGAAGTCACTTCCTTGCCTAAATATGTTGCTTAGTCAAAGTAGTTCGAAAACACGAACTGAACGCATCACAGGTAAGTACCCATACCCGAGGTCGTTCTCCAGTAGTTCATATTACCCCACCCTCTTCCATTCCACCATCCTTTCCGGTACCCGGCTACGCATACGTTACCTACCCACCATATCGTCCCTCTGTAAGGCCGGCGAAAAATATCTCAGTCCTCAGTTTAAGCAAATGCCGCGCGTCACAGAGGTGACATCTTTACTTTCTGTTCCAAATCTGATACTGTGGTACTAACCATACTTTCCTTACCTCAAGCGTGCAAATATTCTTAAAGGTACGTTCAACCTGCCGGAGATGACAATGGATTCTCATTAGCTCGCAGAGGTCCAGATAATGCGTGGTATGAATCACCCATCAATAGTCAAGTTAATCTCGTTTTCCGAATCACCAGATTACTATTTCCTTGTACTCGAACGTAAGTAGCTATGCTCCATCAATTCGGCAGTCTTGGTTCACGTATATTTTAGTCATGGAGGGAGGGGAATTGTTCCACCAGATTGTTAAACTCACATACTTCAGCGAAAATCTTGCAAGACACGTCATTCTTCAAGTTGCTCAGGGTATCCGACATCTGCACGAAGAGCGCGGCGTGGTTCATCGGTGAGGCTATTCAGGAAACGATGCCGTCCGTACTATTATTAACTTTTTCCTGTTTATACAGCGATATCAAACCAGAGAATCTGCTCTTCGAGCGAATACCCATAGTCCCCTCTAAGGTAATCATACGACGCCCGTACGATGAGGAAAAGGAAGATGAGGGCGAATTTATACCTGGAGTCGGTGGTGGCGGCATCGGGCGGGTCAAGATCGCTGACTTCGGCTTATCGAAAGTAGTGTGGAACGAGGAAACCATGACGCCATGCGGGACCGTTGGCTACACCGCTCCTGAAATTGTCAAGGATGAGCGTTATTCCAAAAGCGTCGACATGTGGGCACTCGGCTGCGTTCTCTATACGCTCCTTTGCGGATTCCCTCCTTTTTATGACGAGAGCATTAATGTTCTGACGGAAAAAGTTGCACGCGGATATTATACGTTCTTGAGTCCTTTCTGGGATCATATCAGTATTTCAGGTATCTTCAGAGTTTCCAGACATGTAACATTTGATCTCATTGCATTTCTAGCGAGGGACCTCATAGAGCACCTGCTTTGTGTGGATCCAGCTCAACGATATACCATAGATGAATTTCTGGCGCATCCTTGGTGTAACGCGGCACCAGTTCCGCCGCCTCCACCAACCCCCAGCACTTATGCCCGAACTCCACCTCTTGACTCACCCCTATTGACCGCCGCACATGGTGGAATCGAATCGGCACGCTCCCCTGGAATAACGACTCTGAAGGAAGCCTTCGACATCACGTATGCGGTGCATCGAATGGAAGAAGAAGGGGCGCGTCGCCGCGCCTACAATGGACGAGGCGGTGCAGGAGCAAGGGGATTTTTACATGGGCTCAACGAAGACGATGAAGACGAAGATGCGGAAGACAAAACCCTACTCAATGAGGCGCGCCACCGGCGAGGTCAAGCTAATGGTGGGGCTCCGACGGACACGAAGGTACTTGCGGCACGAAACGTGGATGTGCCTGCTGTCGCAATCGTGAATGTAGTCCCGGAGAAGAATATATGGGATGGACGAGCCGGACCCCGCGATCGCGGCCGCCGCACAGGAGGTTCGAAAGCGTTCGAGTTGGATCTACACAACGCAACGCTACTCGGCCGTCGCAGCAAGAGGACGGAGACAAGGGTCGCGAATCCACTAGCGCAGAATTTTATCTCACCAGGAAGCCCGATGCGTGTCGAGTAGTGCTGCTCGACACCCCGCCTTCTAGCCTTTTAATCCGACCCACCCCCAATGGACATCATTTCGAGCTGGACACTAGTCGGCTCTATTTATTCTACTACATCCAGCGGTTTGTTCCCAGTGTTCCCGTTTCTAAGTGACTGTCGTCACACTGTTCGGACCATTCTGGAGCATACCAGATGGGCCTCACCTCTCCGCGATGCACATCTCTCTCATTTGCATGCCGTACTCTTCCTTCGGGACAACATAACTGTGCGTAGTATAATCTGGCTAAGGACGCACGATCTTACAGCCAAGTTCCTATTGAACC
>JBBPQZ010000490.1:0-14853 GCA_038092795.1 Boletus rubissimus | reverse complement strand
TATCTAGATCTACTAGAGGAATTCAGTGATAAACTTAGTGTGGACAGTACGTGGTTTGTTCACCAATCCTCTACAAATGTATACGGACTGGAGTAATTGAAATGGGTTCAACTGATGATCTGGTTAGTATTATGATCTCCTAGTGGTCATGCACTAGAATTGGGGCTAGACAACAGTAGGTTGCTAGGTTACAGTGTTGTTGCACTTGTTGTGCAAGAGATATGTTGGCTAAACTTTAGTAAAGTTGCCAAGAGTTAGTTTCCTGGTACCTGTTGGTGTTAGTAAACCAAGGGGCTGCAAGGATATAAAGATGTTAGCAGTGATCTGTAGATATGCTAAGATATAGAGGTATAGATATATTCCAGGCTTTGCTGGAATTCAGACTAGGCTTCGCTTAGTTCACTCAGATAGGTTTTATTAACTCAATCTTTATTGTGCAACTAAGAAGATGAAATTTCAGGTTAGGCAAGACTAGCACTTATCCCTTTAGGTGGCTTAGTCAGCTGATATAGCAGATATGCTTAGGTGCTAGTAGTCTAGGTTGTTGGAGATCTATTCCCTTTAGTTGCCCTATGAAGGGTTTTCTCCCTAAAGGTGTCCTATTTCACTTGTTCCTTCTTTGGTACAAGTCTTTTGCTCCTAACAAACTATCTAGTAGTACTAAGGCTATGGAATTGTTCTGCACTAGGCCCTCTGTGGGTTACCTGTGGAGGGAACTCCTGAATGGGGTGAGAAAGTCTCTTTAAGAGAGAATTCCTCTGTAAGATCAGAATCTGTTTAAATCTAAATCTGCTTCTTGTGGCCTGAAAGGCTCTTCTTATATAGATATTTACAGTGGCTGTGCTAGGCTGTGCTAGTTTACAAATCGCTTACAAATGCCAAGAGAATGCTGAGTAATTATCTGTCAATTGTCAAAAGGATTACAGATGGCTTATTTTGATTGGATGAGCTCTGACTTGGTAGGCTTGGCACTGACTGATGCTGACTGATGCATTACAAATCAGGGGTAGTCTATTTTTAGCTCATGACTCATGATGACTCATACTGACCAGGTATGACTCATTTAAAGATAGTACATGGTCATGTGATTGTGGGAATGGTAGCTACTTGGCAAGTGTATAGGGTAGAAATGAAATATAAAGAATTTCTGTGTAACTATAAGTTTGATCACTATATGAGAATGGGTGGGAAAGATAAGTTAATATCTCCCCAGAAAATGGTGGGAAAATTAAGAAAATCTAGAGAAAGATAGTTCATATTATAGACTATCCATCCCTAAAGTTTTGTGGAATTCTGACTGTGAGAAGTGTATGAATTTTGACTCCTCGGGTCCTTCTGTCATGGCCATGCATCAATTCAACTTGGTGCAGGTCAACATGGAAAGCGTCGAAGGATGAGAAAGGCGCCACGAGGTGTAGGAGGGGTGCCCTGCCTGTGAAAGGAGTTGGCTCCTTGATGGGAGCGGCATTGTCTGGACAAGAATAAGGAGACTGAAGATTGTGTGAATGAGAATGAGGAGGATTGTTGCCTTGGAGGTGGAATGCGGTGAGGTGGAGGAGACAGGGTGCGGTGGTGGAGAGGGCATTGGGTGAGGATATGCCCAGGGGTCCATCGGAGGCAAGTGGCACATTGATGCACCAGACAATTGCGCTGGAAATGGCTGATTTGGCCATAGGAATAACACTGTTTTCCAGCACAGGGGTAAGAGTCTGGGAGTGGGAGGTGACTGTCTGTGCCGGTCCACACACTTTTGATGTGTTGCATAAGGTGGTCCTTGTCAGAATTCAGAGGGGTCGAGGAAGCAGAGGGGGTGGTTGGTGTGGTTGAAGCTGGGATGGCTCATGAGACTGTGGCAGTTTTTACTGGGGAAGGCCTTTCGACCTCAGATAGGGAGATTGTTGGAGTTGCACATTCACGTGTGCAATGGTGTTCAACAGCTAATGCCTCATAGAGTTTCCTGGTAAGGGGACAAGTTTGGATAGCCATGGCTAGGAGGTAACGTCGCATGTCACGCAGGAGGGTGAGCATGCCGAGTTGGTGGAGGGCAACGAGAAAACATGATTGTGCCTGCATGGCATCCTGGTAAATAAATTGGGCGACTTAGGATTGATTGGCATCAGCAGTGGGAGTGTGGGTGAGGGCAATGATGTTTAAGTTGGTGAGGTAGGCACTGTAGAGTGCATAGAGGGGGGATGCTGAGTCGAGGTAACAGTCTAATGTGGTTGTGAGGCCAGCTCTGGAACTCTGAAGTTGGTGGGAATAAGGATGTTGACGTCATTGTATGTGGTGCACCCTTGCTGTCAATCAGATCCTTGTATTTCGGAGCAGAGGTTCAGAGGGAATTTAGAAGGGAACAATAAGGTCAGAGGTGATCAATAAGGATTGGAGATGAATAGAGAGTTTATAACCAGAAGTTAAAAGTCAGTATCTAAGTCGGTAGTTTGAATTGGTAGTCTGAGTTGGTAGTCTGAGTCAATAATCTAGCTGAAGTACAAAGCTAGATATGAGGGTTTATATATGGAGGTAAATGGAAGATGGAGTACTAAAGTCCAGAAGTTTAAGTATTTTCAGGAGTACAAGTATTTTCGAGGGGATAATGAAAAAGGAGAACAGGTAACTAAGGAAAGATAGGGGTCTGTCAACCAAAACACTAGTCAATGACCAACTTGCTGGAGTCAGCTTCCTAATGATTCCGAAAGTCCCAAACTTTGGCTCATGACTTACCATGCATCATATCTCACCCACTGGCCTATCTTATTGCCAGATGCAGCACTCCACACAGCCCCGGTGCACATGTGTATACAACATCATTCCCAATTGTGACCTCCCATCAAGCACGATGTTATAAGTTCCATCACCACAGATAGAACAATATTTCTGACTGATCTAAACATTATACAAAACATGTATATGAAATATGAAAAAAGATTATGATTTACTTGATATGGGTTTGGATGGTTGGCTTGAGCTATATTTGCTATTCAATGTTGACATGTATCAATGTGCTGACCAGAGGAAAAGCATTGTCTGAAATGTTGCTTGCACTAGAAATATGCCAGTGTGTATGAAATTGGACAAATTGTAACTTTGTGATGGCAACACAACTAGCATTTTACACTCGCAAAGAAAGAAAAAAGTATGTATGTGAATATACAATATATAGATACAAGAAAAAATATGGCCAGCTGAATTACACGACACAGCATCCAATAGTACCATCTATCTAGGTTGAATGCCCATGTCTCTTTTGTCAATGAGTGACCCATTCACCATTGCTCAAAACAATCCAGAGCTTGGCATGGCTGGGTGTATTTCTGGCAGGTGTTGTTCCTCATGCACATATGGATTAAGTTCAAACAGATCAATATCTGTGTCTGGTGTCACCAGTGAAAGCAACTATACTGGCTCAAGAAGAGTAAGTAATAGTTTGAAGTAAAACCAAACAAATTCCATCTCACTGCCGCAAAGACTTCTTCCCTTCATTTCTTGTCCTTATCCTTGTCAATGCAACAGTAGAGGTACAAGACATCCACACTGGAGTGTGGTCAGCGACAGGCCAAAGAGACAATAGAAAAAAGCTCATGCGCCCCTCCCCTCACAAGACCAACACAGAACAAACCAACGAGGACTGTCACCCTACCAGCTACACAGCAGCAATCAAGATAGAATTTGGAGCACTCAAGGTATGAGCAATGAACTGGCAGATAGGCCATCAGTGCAAATGGACATTTAAGCATCAGCAGTGTGTGAGCTTTGAGAGTTGTGTGAAAAAATGGATCAGATTTGATGATCGCGAGACTGACAAGTTGAACTGGCATATGCTTGGTCTTAAACTTCCATCTGAAGTGCCCTGCTCCTGGAAATTCTACAGCCACTGTGAAGCATGTGCTTATCTTGTGCTCAACAGAAAGGGATTAGGAGGTATACACCAGAGTATACATGTTCAATAGCGTGGTCACACTTTCCAAATAACCTACTACCATGCCCACAGCCATTGTGAGTGGTTGAAGCAAGGGTCAGAGAGCAAGCAGGAAGTATGAAGGCAGGAGATGCAGTGCAATTGTCAAGAGTGTGGGATTCCAACTATATTCTGCTAGCATATTTTGACCTTGCAATGCCTTATAAGGTGTGGTCATTAAATATTATTTTTTATGACACACCATGGGAAAGTAGTGGCACTGGGATGATTATGCTGTCATGATCATGGCAGTGTGGGTAGGTTAGACATATGTGGTTTGTGGTATTCCATGTGCCTGTCTCCTTCAAGCCCTCATCTGCAAGTAGACTGCTTGGAACCAGAAAGAGTAGTAAACCTAGGCCCACCACTTCCATCCAAATCATTGAATCCCTGGATGTAAGCAACCAGTTTGCTCCATTCAGTTTCACATGACTTATGACATTGGATCCAGTCAATTCAAATCATCCTTTTTTTTGTCACAGAATCACAGAGTTATTACAAAAAGTATGTTAGTGTCTGAGGTGGGCTGTAGGACAATTAGTTTCACTACAAGTGCCATAGCGCAACATTCCATTCCCTAATCAACCTGTTACAACTTTTCCTTTTCTTCGTACTTCTCTTTTGCCTTTGCTCAATCCATATACTACCATTAGTCCTAGGCCCTCTCATACATCATATCCTAGGACATCCATTGGACTTCATTCCTTTTCTTCGCCTCGGGCTTCTGCAACTCCCTCCATACCTGTGGCGCTTCCTCTTGCCTTATTGGTCTCGTTGATTCTCCTGTGATCCATCAGCCGCATGTTCAAACTTCATCATTACGTGTCCTTCCATTTTGGGCTTCATTCCATTCTGTTATGCATCTTCTTTTGATCCGTAATGCATAACCCTTTCTTTTATAGTTCTCCTCGCATTTCTTACTACGGTTTGTGTGCGAGGAGACTCAGTATATAATCGACTCGAGTACAACTACAATCGCTAGTTTAGACCTCCTTTGAGCTACCTTGTACCTCGTCGCCTAGCAATCTATTTGCTTCTCTCATCTTACTCGCCCTACAGTTAAGAAACCCCTAGACTGTTCTCTTGGTTATATTCGCCCTTCAGCTTATCAACATCTTCGAGGAATCCCCACAATGGAAGTACTGCATCGTTGCTCCCCAAGTGACTCCTTGATCAACTTGCCACCTGCTTGTCGATAACCTCGAGGAATCTCCTTGAACACCACCGCCAGAGAGATTCCCATGTCGGAAGTACTGCATCGTCGCTCCCCAAAGCGACTCCTTGTCATTGATGGCCCCTTGCGATTACTCCTACCTTGGATAGTCGTAACACAACCCCCATAACTCACTTTTTGTATGCAGATCAACTTGTATCTAACCACCTACGGTGGGTGTGACAATTTGACACACAAGATCATGGACTGCCATGTTTGTTGGGATTTGGGAAAGAATACCGTCAACTATATACAATCGTGATCTGCTCCTCTTTTTCCCCTACATTTCCTACCTTCAGATCTTTGTCTGCCAGATCAGACTCCCTTTCAGGCCATCAATGAAATATTCAAGAAAGTCATGAAAACCAGACTGTATGACAAGAAGTTATGCAAATGGGTGATCATTGGAAGTGATTCCACCAAAAAAATAGTTTCAGAATTATTCAACAAAGTAAAAGTAAATTGCCTGACCATTATATCGGAAGGTGACCAACTGACCAATCAGATTCTTACAACCATCTATTTTGGGGCCAAGAAATATCCTCCACATACCAAATGGTGCCAGCACTCTGCGACTCTTATTGAAGGCATCCACAAACCTGATGTTATCCTGGTTCCATCACATGCCTCCAAGCCAATCACCTTCAGAGAGATTTACAGCTATTGTGAGCTCAAATGCTCTCCAATGAAGACCAGAAAAAGATGATGGACAGCACTACTACAATAACAGAGGAATCCTCAAGAACCAGGAAGTTAGATGAGGAAGATGATCTAGGTATTTTTGAGGCTAAAGATATTCAGAGCATTTTGCACCAGATGGATTATGAGATTGAGTTTATTCCACATGGGGTGAGAGTTCTGGACATCTGCAGTGGCATTTGTACTAATGCTTGCTCCAGCATCCTCACCTCACTGTGATTGTGAGCAAGACTGGAGACAGGCATGGGTACTTCAAGTTTGTTGAACAAGATCAGAAGGAGGTCAAGATTCTACAATACCTCACAGGAATCCAGTTGCCATCAAATCACATGATTTCTGGTGTCCAATTCTGGTCTGTGGAAGGAGGCACTGTCATCTCAATGCCTGTTGCTGGCAGATGGCTGACGTCATTGACGAATCATAGTGAACAACTGTGGTCTGCAGCACTGCAGCTCGTCAAAGTGGTCACGTTCATGCATGAGCATAATGTTGCCCACATGGACTTGAAGCTATGCAACATCATCATCCTACCAGAAGGAGGATGTCTGTCCATTATCGACTTCAGTGTCTCCATTCTTGTCTGGAGCCCAGATGCTATGTATAGAGGGGTTGTCGGTACAGAAGATTGTATTGCTCTGGAAGTTCACAAGGGACAGTACAAACCCATCTTGGCCGATCTGTGGAGCTGTGGCAGGACATTAGAAGACTTGTGTGCTGGCTGTTATCCCTCCGTAGATCATGCAATATTTCTCAACATATTCAGAGCACTTATGGACAGAGATCCTGAGAGACGTCTAAAAATGTCTGCTGTGCTAGAATGAATGACTTCGATCAAGCGAGGGGGCAATACTGTGTTGCATACAACAATGTATGTCAACGTTTCTTATGGTCCCCTGTCATGCTTACAATTACTGATGCAGGGCTTTCCCTATGGTACATACACTTGCACATGAGCACTCCCTCCTTCCATTATCAACAAGGGCATGAAATATCCCCAATTCTTCTGCTGTTGTGCTCAGAATCATTTGTTGGGGTCAATGTATGTTTGTCAGATAGTTTCAAGTTGTCCAAGTAATGCTGTGGTGTTTCCAATAGATATACATTCAGTCTTGTGAGAACTCTACTTGGCATCTGTTCTGAGAGCTGGTTCAAGATACTCAGATACATGTATTGACAGACAATCAAGTCAGGCATAACCCATGTAGGACAAAGTCCAGTCCACCTACATTGCTGATCCCTCAGTTCTGCTGTTGTTGTTGAGCAGTCGCTCATGCTTTGTCATAGTCACTCAGCAACACTCTTCTTTTGCCCTTGGACATGGCTATGCTCATCTTTCATAATACCAGCTTGAGTGTTCTTGGGTCAAATGCCACATTATGATGGTTTGTAACCTCTGTGAAACATCATGTTGATGTCCACAAACCATTTCATGCAAATGAAGTTGTCAGTCCAGCCACTCAGTAAAGTTGCAACACTGTTGATGAGTGATCAGATAACATCAATATCAGGGTAAGATATATATATCAAATGTCTGGGTTCATTTTGAACCACTTCTTATAATATGACTTGCTAGAAAATATGAACCCAGGGTTCCATCCACACAGATGCATTTGATAACAGTGACAAGCTCAAGATTTGCACTCCAAACCTTGTACTTGGGGTATCTGCCATGAGGAACAAAGTATTTCTCGGGTGATCTCTTCCATCCACCTTCCAACTGATATTCCTTTTCATCCATACTGTGGATATTCTCCCAAGGGATGCCCTTTCCTCTAGGACCAACACATGGCATACATTCACCCAGCTGTTAGTTCCACAAGTTGAGAAACTACTGATGATTGTGCCAACAAGCCAACATCAAGGTCTTGTGCTTCGCATGGAAGGTTACCCCTGATGATTTGTAGGATCCTTCTCCTGCCATAATTGACAAAGGCAAGTTCCAAACTTTTTAATAGATCTTATCTTTTCCAGGTGCCATCGACTGGCTTTTCAATGACCAGTTTTGCAATTTCTCCCATTACTATTTTGCTTCAATATCAGTGCTGTATGAGGGACCAGACTGGATAAAAGGATTTGGTCAAATTGTTTTGCTTTAGAGGAGCAAAATAAATGATTTTGCTGGTTAAAAGGATTTTGTTGGTCTGTTTTTGCATTATGGCCCAAAACTTTAGGAAAAAAAAAAAAAAAAAAAAAAATTGAGTCAAAAAAAAAGCATCTGACAAGAATGGAAAATCTGGCATTTCTAGGCCATGATTCTTCTGCTTTTAGCATATTTCACCCTGCCATAGTCATGTGAATTTAATCATCCTGAATCAGCCAGACAGTTGATAAAATATCTTCCACAACCCAGCGCTATGCTCATACATCCTGTTAACTCCTGTGTCCTAGGCAATGCTAGTATTAGTATGAGTAACTTGAGCCAACCATTTCCACCCCCCATTCTGAGTCTTGTATCACTGTTTATGTTGTGTGACTTCAATGAATCTGGATCAGGCTGGATTGTACCACCAGTACCACATTGAATTGTTGGCAGTTGACCAGCTTATGTTCACCCTCTGGCTTGTCAGTGAAGTTGGCATCTTCCTGCAAATGCATCATTTATTCCAATCATTCATAAATCAGTGCTAATGCTGTTTCACTTTCTGGACCCATGTATTGGCATCCTTCACTACATTATTAATGTTGCCCTTGTTGTCCCAATTCCTGTTTTTGATCTCCTATACTTCCTCTTGTTGATTCACCCTTGTCTCCTCACCACTTACAATCATTTGAAATGCGATTAGCATAATCATGCTGATCCCCAACAGGTGAATTAGGATCTGCATGACTGTTACAAGAATGGTTCATGAAGTGATATTGTGGAGCTCTTGTTTTGCTGATGGGATATGTTTCTTTGAAATATTGATTTTCAGATTGTGCTCACTACTGGAGAATGCCATAGCTTTAAGGTGGCAAGTGCTTCCTTCATATGTCTTTCATTGCATGAGTGACCACATTGCATTGGGTCCAAACAGCTTACCAATATTGTTTGAATATGTTTCAAGGTGAAGTGATGCAATACCTGGTGCAATACTCTGCTGGTCTTTTGAAAAATGTATGCATTCCTATCCTCTCCTCCACCAACTATTTTTTCATCCCATTCCACGAACACCACTTGCTTAGGATACATTCTCATGGGCTTGGTATCACATGTCCTAGTACATGTCCTATTGTTCATGCAATGTAAACTGTATCCAGCCACAGCATTATCTATAACAATGTAGGTGTAGGTCTGGTCTAGCAGCTCCCCCACTTCTTTCTAGTAAGTTAGATCCTCTATAGGAATTGGATGAACTTACATTATCCTTCCAGTGATGTGGGCCCTGATTACTGTACTTTGTCCCTATGAAGAACATTAGTTTTTGTTGTATGAATGCTTCCAGAAACAGAAGGCCCGCAGAACCGTAGATGCAAGCTCAACACTGAAGATATTTGACAAATGATACTTTGAATCCAGCAACCAGAGCTAGACCCTTTTATCATGGGTAGCCATAATTATGCAGGGGTTGCCTTTAAATAATTCGCAGGTGAGGGTTATGATTTCTTGACCAGTACCAATTCTTCTTGACCAGACTTTGTCAAATTCACTTGTTGTCTCTGCCCACTGCCTCCACAAGATGATGTATCTGAGTCCAGTGCCTGCACACAGGGTCTCTTGAATGTCATCTTTGTGGATGAGCCATGCTAAGCACATTTATGGGGTCTCGAGGGTTTCGCATCTGGTTAGGTTTCGTAGTCTGAATTCATTGTTGTAGGTCTCAGATATGCAATCCATCAATTTCTATGCCTAGTTGGTGAAATTGTAACCACCAAAATGTTGTACTCATCCCTGCTAGCCACTAGATTGCTGCTGTTTGAAACACTTATGCAGAATATTGCATCCTGATAATAAGACAGCTTGAATTCGAAGGTATACAAATCAGAGGACGTCAATTGAGAAAACATTAGGGCTATTGGGGGAATGTACCAGATGTCTGTTTAGTTATAAGTTGACTTTGGACAATTATTGGTTCTACAATTAGTGCAACTTTGGTATGACAACTAGATATTAGCAATCATAGTGGCTTTGGAAATTTAATTAATGCGACAATTCATTATTGCTAGGATGGTACTATTGTCATGATCTCCTCATGACAATCTTATTGTTACCCCTGTTTATTTACATGCTCTTTACACACTTGCCCACCTTACAAATTTCTTCATGGCAAAAGTGAGACCCACTTGACATGCTAGCCTTCCTACTTGATTCCTGCCTTATTAGTGATATTCAAAGTCATATTCTTATCCCCCTCTTCTTCAGCCTCTAACTACATGTCACCATTTCATTTGTATTGACAGGTCAATCTTTCTCTTTTAGCTCATATAGCTCCGACAGTGTGGTTAGTTTGGGTACACATGATATTGGCTTTGTTCTTTCTAACTGTGAGCTAGTTACATTGACCAGTGCATGTTTACATCAAACTCTCAGAGAACATGGATGTTAACCATGGGAGTAACAAACTGAATGTATGCAGTACCTGGAGAGTTAAAGGAGATAACCCCATCATTGTAATTAGTCCTGAGTTGTGCAATTACCATAGTATCATCTGAGTATCAACCCAACTGGTGTAATACAGAAGACAGTGTCAGCATCCAATTGATATGAATTACAATTACAAGAGTATGGCTAAACAAATGTCTTTAGCAGGAAGTATAGATAATTCATTGCGCAAGGATGAATCTACTATGCAAACAGATCTTGTGGACTTCAAGATGATGAAACTCGGGCTGCTGATGCATTTAAACTCACTGGTGAGATCCCTGCAAAATGAGAATATATCACTCCTGCCAAAAACAGACCCAGTGGATGGCTGGTAATTACCCTGTTCGATAAGACTTTTTAGTACTTTTCTTGTTCTTAGCCATGCTGTTTCTTACTATACAAAGTACAATCTGAGCTGCACCTCTTGGTTCTTGGAGAACAAGGGATTTGACTGTTCTGATTGATGTGGCACTTGATAGGACTATGTGAGGATGTATTGTTATGAGTCAAACTGCTGTAGATTAATCTGCATGCACTACAAAAAAAAATCTGAAGATCCCTCACAGCTTAAATGCTTTGGAAGATAGTTAATGACATTAGTGCTCATTGTGCATGCTATGTTTGCAATGAATGTACTAGAGAAAGCAAGGAATTTATGAACTATGCACTGAAAACACTGTGTGTTACCCATTCAAGTCCTGCCATAGAAGCTAGTGCTGGTGCAATACATCAGTAGTCATGAGATCAGACCTGGAAGTGCAATATCTGGTCATGTGACTGTGTCAATGAACCAAAAAAAGTAAGTCCATGATACTGTTAAGACCATGCCAATGATCTCTGGGTGTAACTCCAGAACTCCGGAGTTGGTGGGAATAAGAATATTGGCTTCACCATATGTGGTCATATGTAGTGTGTCCTTGCTGTCGATCAGATTCTTGTATTTTGGAGTGGAGGTTCAGAGGTGATTCAGAGGGGAACAATAAGGTTGGAGGTGATCAATATGGATCAGAGATGAATAAAGGGTTTATAACCGGAAGTCAAAAGTTGGTAGTCTGAGTTGATAATCTAATTGAAGTACAAAGCTAGATATGGGGGTTTATATATGGAGGTAAAATGGAAGACAGAGTACTAAAGTCCAGGGGTCTGAGTATTTTTAGGGGTATAAGTATTTTTGAAAGGATAATGAAAAAGGAGAATGGGTAACTAAGGGGGAGACAGAGATGAAAGTCAGGAAGGACAGAGGTGTGGAATGTAGGGATGACGGAGGTATGAGATGCAGGAACAACGGAGGTACATGAGTATTGGAAATAAGTATTACTGGATAGATGAAAGGGGAAGATAAACTTTGGAGGTCTGAAGTTGCAATATACATAAAAAGAGGCCAGAGTTGATACATAGTGCACTGGAGATGTTGGAGGTGTCAGAGATGGACTTGTGGATTTACAGGATATGACAGATACAACAAATACAAATTGAGTGGTGGTCATGGTGCGCCTCACCTTTCTCGACTTTTTGCTACTTGTTGGGCTCAGGGATGACTCATGAAAAGTTGAGTGGTGATTATGGGGATTGCCTCACCCCCCTTAACTCTTTGCTACTTGTTGGGCTCAGGAATGACTTGTAAACAGTTGAGTGGTGGTTGTGGTAGTGTAAAGCACTGTGATCAATGGCATCCCAACCACTTTCAAGCCCATTCTCACAGCCTTAAACATTCAGGAGTGAAGCAACTTGATTCAAATCTTCAGCATTGATGAACCTGAGTCGGCTCCAAGACCTGAGGCAAAGTATGGCATGCATAGACTGCACCTAGTGGTGAGCAGACATGGCTCAGGAACAGGCACAGCTGAATAAACGCTCAACATCAATTGAGGTCACTTCACATATAATCCATTAACTTATTGAATGAAATATTAGAACAATCTTACTTACCAAGGATAGATAAATAGTTGTACTATTCGTGTGAGAGAAGAATAGATTGCTTTATGTTCATCCCACCACTTTAACAGATAAGTGATGTGTTCAATATTAGAGGTTAAGTATTGATCAATTTCTAACCAGTTGTCAGCATCCTTTGGTGGTGTAAGAGTAGGATGGTCATCAAAAATGTTCTAGGGCCCAGAGTTTGTTTGAGTTGCAGAAAAGCACATATATACGAGGAGATGTACCTTTGTTTTTTTTGAGAAGGAATCTTCATTCCTGCTGGCCATGTCTGATATGGCTTTGCATGACCTGAGTTGCTGATATCTTTGTGCAAACATGTCCTACACAAGGTTCTCAGCCACAATCCTTCCCTCTGGCTTATAGTCTTCATTTTGCCAGGAGTCCTTGATGGCGACTATATTCCTATGCACATCCTGTGCTTCGTATACTCAGATGCCATACTCAACCATCGCATCTGCACCAAATATAGCAAGAGGGCACATTGTGATAAAAAATTGGTTACCGATCTTGAACTTTTATTGAATCTTCCCTTCAACGGTGATGTGCTCAACAGTGGGGTCCCATTCAAGCTTTACTTTCGTCTTGCTTCCAATCAAGCAAAAGAGAGAGATGGTATCGTTGATTGACTGGCTATTACAATCAGGACTGAAGACTACTATGCAACACAGTTTAATCACATACTGTAGTAAATTTGATAGGCTCTGAGATGGTAAGGAGGGCATGACTTTGGTACCAAATTCTCAAGTTTGTATCCTCGATTATGATCCCAAGGGCAAAATAGCAAAGCAGGTCCTCACGCATGATGTTATGCAGGCTTCATATCATCTTCCATTTGTTCTGATGCAGCATATGTTGTTAAGCATGACTTACGAGAATATTTACAATGTACACCTTGGGTTCCGTTAGGGTTTTTGGCCTTCTTAAACTTAAAAGGAGTGACGATGTTGAACCAATGTATCTTTTTGGGGCCAAAACATCTGACGTGTGTGTCTGGATGGAAGGTGTTGCCACATTCTGAGAGGAGTCGTGCATGAGGACTTGCAGAACATTCGACTTGGCAGTCGGGTATTTTGCTAAAGATCTTTGAGATGATAGTGATGAGTGGTTCGAAAGCCAAACCTTCAGTGGCAGCCATTGAGATGCACTTCTGTTCTAGAAGACACTCAGAATACCTTCATCTACCAACTTTTGGTGTATTTTCAATATTTCTAGGGGAGGACCAAACGTGGAATGGACAAGGGTGGTGTAGGGGATCCAATGATATCTCTTGAAATTCTTGAGGACCACTAGTCATCCCTGAATGAGGTCTCTGGTGTAATAACTACTCTGTGAAGTGAAGTACGAGACCAATAACATATCTGAAACAAAAGTCAGCGATTTGAAAGATGAAGTGATAGGAGCTATGGTGGCCATGGTAGATCTGGTGATTGAATTACCTTCTGAGGCAAGTATGTCATGTGATGCTGCTTGGATGGCTGTCAGAGTTGAACATCAAGGGTCATACAATGACTTACTAAGGTATCTGCCATCTGTGGCTTCATTGCAGATTGATGGAGCATGGTGGGATAGTAGGGATGCATGTGGCTTGGACATCAATGGTGCCAATATATTTGGATGCAGTGTTTGTGTTAGTTTTCTTCTCTTGGTCATGAGGACACAGTCGAACTAGGCCACCAGTGCTAGAGCAACAACATGCCTGAAACCAGAGAGATATAAGAGAAATTTGGAAAGATGCAAAAAAAAGTCTTACATGCTGTTGGACCTCTCAAACCCATGCCTGTCCTCTGTGGGTGATCAATGCAAACTCAAGCATTGGTTTGCTTTATACAGTGCCAGGGTTTAATACAACTCATTGGACTAATGGACATTGATGTCCATGTTTGGTGGGGTGTTGGGTTGATTTGCATTGACAAACCCACACACATAAAAGTCTGTGCATCCAGGAAGCACAGTCAAACCATGACAATGTGGAATCCACACCACTGGAGGAGATTGTTTTATGTTATAATGAGAAGGAAAACTAACGAAAGTGGAGGAAAAGGACGAGGATGCCATTGTTGCAAGTACTTGGACTGTGGGAAGTTATTGTATTGATCAATATGGTGGAGAGTAGGTGGAGGTAGCCCTTTCTTCTTGAAAGACAGAGCAGAAGATGAGGCATTTTCCAAAGGAAAGAACATGATCAAGCTGAT
The DNA here is from genome assembly GCA_038092795.1 of Boletus rubissimus. NCBI lineage: Eukaryota > Fungi > Basidiomycota > Agaricomycetes > Boletales > Boletaceae > Lanmaoa > Lanmaoa rubissima. The sequence goes on along the minus strand of JBBPQZ010000490.1, from coordinate 289 downwards.
CTTGATTGTCATGCCCAAGAAGGTGATAGGAAATCAGTAATCTGACTGATGATCGATATGGAGACTCACCTTCTTTGTTGCCAACCAGCATGATACCATATGATCTGAATCCAAGTCTGAGAGTTAAGGGCCCATTCCACTGTGAAGCTGAAAGTTAGTGTTACTTATATACAGTGGCTCAAAAAACTGTCTGCATGTTTGGTCATTTTTCACTAAACACAATAATTCCAAATAACCCCTAATCCTAGCCCTAAACTCTAAGTGTATGAAATGAAGTACATACCCTTTG
>JBBPQZ010000489.1:0-14863 GCA_038092795.1 Boletus rubissimus | reverse complement strand
CTTTATCCCACCGTAAGGTCAGGAATTCCTGCTGAAAAGGAACACTACTTGCCCAACAATCAACGGTACCATGTATCAAACCTAGTATATGATATGCAGGTTACAAGGTAGGACATGGATAAAGCAGACCAAGACCTACAGCCAAGTAAAACAGCCTTGAGATGTTCCATTCCCCTGTCCAAAAGTATGCAGAGAAAAAACCGTGTTGAACCTTGCCTACCTCTTGTGCCACTAGAGTAATAACATGGTCCCAGAGGACGATAGTCGTAGACGCGAACGAGATACACTAAGTCCGCCATGCTCCCTGCAGGTAGGTAGTGAGGTCACGCTCATGTTTCCAACACCGCAGCCTGGTCAGATAACAATTCCAGACTGGTAAAAGTCACGCAGCAAACACTGTCGTCAAATCTCATGTAACAGAGCTCACTTGTGACGTCCGGAGATGGGTGGTGAAGCGGACTCGTCTCGCATAGGGTGGCGTCCGAACTGACGTTTGTACCTGGTACTCAGATATCTCAGTCTCGAGACCAGGCAAGTAGGAGTTTCGGACTGTATTCGCGAAAACTCACTAGTGATCGACGGGGTTACCTCAACTCCTTTCCTTCGCGAAGTTGCAGTCGGACAGGTCGTTCTAGTTTCAAATTGTTGCCACGCATTATGAGTCTCGGGTGTTGTCTAAATGCTATTCAGCCAAAAACTTTAAAGAATGAAACAGCTCCTAACGTTTAGCTCGGTAACCGCATTCTCTGTCGCTTTGAGTTGCAGGACACCGGTGTATAAATTAACCCATTATTGTGATTGCCGGTCGAGTTCTGCGTGACGCGGTATGGGCACGCCATGTGGGCAATCTTCTCCGCAACAAGTCGCAAGTATTTAAAACCCCGTGCGCTCCGTGGGCCGTGGCAGCTAGCAATTTTCCGGGAGAACATCTCTCGGTAGGATCTAGAACGGAGGTTGCGGCCGCGGACATGATATGAATGTTGATCTATCCGGCCGAGAACATGGTCACACCCTCGCAGACTGACAGTGTTTGGGCAGAGCCCCGAGGACATCCTGAGGAGGTACCAAGCGTGAATGAGTGCACGAACCAAGAGGAAGTTGGAGGGGGGTGTCGTAAGTTAGTGTGAGGGTTTCTGTGTAGGTCCCGAACCGTTGATAGACCTCGTTTTCACAACAGGGAGTAATCTGGATGACATAGCTTGGGGTATGATCGACAGCGTCAGTCTTCCGCTTGAGAGTGATACTTGGGTGATACAATATAATTCTCGCCGGAGTGAGATCTAGCAGATGTAACATAACTAGACATGTCGACCAAGCATACAGCAGAAATTTTCAACATCTTGCATCGAATTGAGCATGGACTTACCAACATCTATGGACCTCGAAAGCATGCGCAAGATGCACGGTTTGTAGCCTGAGTTCTATAGCAATCCTCATCGCAATGCCAGGCGGCCGCCGAGAAGAAATGGGGAACTCATACATTTGCCAATACATTCTGCTGTGGTGCTTCTGCAACTCTGAATGAGGGGAAGGCAGCATCAGCGACCTACCCGCTCGAATATGTCCTACCCCAATGCCAAGGCTTGAGCACTGTCGTGTAGCTGGCACGCTGCGAATACGAGGTGCAATGGAGATGTATACGAGAAGCGTGACAATTAGTCGCGGTTATACACATGCTCTACTCCCTAGGAACGAAAGGACTGGTAACGCGCTTGGACGGCGCCTCAACAATTGAAGGAAGGTTCCTTGCCATTTCCTTGGTGCCAGCCGGGAATGGGAGATCATCCACGCCTTTTGGTAACACCTTTTCATACTCTCCATTAGCCTGATGAGCTTTCGCCACGCTAAGCAATTTTTTCTTGGCATCACGAATTAGGACCTGGGCATCATCAATACCAGGGACAGCACCCTTGAGGAAAATTAAGTCGAGTTGGCTGTCCACTCGCATTACGGTGAGGTTCTGAAGAGTGATACGTTCACCCCCGAGCCGACCTGCCATCTTTTTGCCAGGCCAGACACGACCAGGATCCTTGAAGCACATTAAGTTACACCACAATTGATAACGAGTTGGGGACATCACAGACCTGATGGGCGCCAGTGGCTCCAGCAGAACGATGTGATATAGATACACCGTGACTTGCTCGCAAACCTTTAAAGTTCCAGCGCTTCATGGTGCCTTGGAAACCCTTGCCAATACTGTCAGACAACCCGCGTTAGCGAAACTGCAGCTTGCGTGCCGGAATTAAGTCGCACGAATTTGCTATGACATCCACATACTGCCCAGGGACGAAGTGAACGGCCGACAGCTTAGTACCTTGTTGAGGTTGAGTGTATCGTATTGGGCCGAAACACGAGGACTTACCAATGGGAACATGTGCGTCTGGCGTTACTGAAAACTCCTTCACGATGTACTTGGGAGGGACCTTGGCTTTTCGGAAATGACCCTTCATTTGGTGCGTCGTCGTTCTACTCGGACGGTCAGACGCGCCTAGTTGAACGGCATGGTACTCGGTCTGATCTGGTCGCTTGTACACTATGTTGGCCGTTACTTGACAATTGTCGAGCTACAGTACTCTTAAGTGACAAGCCCGCGACGAGTCTCAACACATACCTGGAGAACAGTCACGGGAATACGTACACCATTATTATCCCACATGACAGTCATCCCTCGCTTCCTCGCTATGAGTCCTGTACGAATCGAGTCGGCTGACCATTTCGGAGTGGCCGTAGAGCTTGACGCGTCGGCATTTGCGCCCTGTGCAAGTCTCGTAGCAGTATTATGAAGTTGCCTGCATTGTCGTAGGATTCGACGCGGATTTTGCGAGAACACCGAGGGTCTGAACATCGTTCAGGTCTGAGCACAAGTTTTGAGAGCACCACCAAAAGTGTTTCCTAAGATGTTTCCTTTCTGGGCATCCAAAGTTAGTCACGAGGGTTACTTGCAATTCGTTCTCCTAGCCTTCTCCTTGAATGCTCAGATGGAATGGAACATTGGCCTGGACATGAAAGACAAGAAAGAACACAGACCACGGAGAAGCCGAAAGATAAGGGCAAACAGAAAGAACATCGTCTAGGGTCAAGCTTTTGGCAATGGCCTCACTTACAGCATGGGTCGATCGGCAGAGCTACCTTGGTCTCGAAGGATGGGAGAGTGCGATGGAGCAGTGTTGTTGATACATCTCGTGGTATGTGGACCAAGTTATGTACGTGTCGTGTCGTACTGATTCGTGTGCTAGATACGAGATGGTTGCCCTTGGGCAGACCAGCAAAGGTTTTCCCCGAAACACATTCCCCTCAGGTTGACATACACGAATATTCTGCCCGCCAGCGCGCTGAGAAAGGAGTGAGAGCTCACCTTTCTCATAATTATGACCGACTAATACGGTGTGATTTAGCTGCAGTATCTTCGCACCTACTTTCCGGATGTCGAGTTCCCCAGTGAGCTGCTAGGGAGTATGCTGGAAGCGGACGCCAGGAAAATGCGTCGTTTGAAAACATTCGACCCTTTCCTCGGAAATCTGCTGGAGATTATACCTTCTCATCATACTCAAAACGATTCTACCGTCGTGTTTCCGATGGGTGAACTCGGCAGTGAACTTAGTGAGGATAACCATATTCTTCATGTTGGATATATACTCAGTCCTCCCAGATATCTCTCGTTTTAGTTCAGACAGGTTCGGAAATATGGTGCTCAACCCCGCAGGGTCACCGTCTTTTACGTTTGAGACCCCAATTCTGCAGATCTCGTCCCCGGCTGGGCCTTCTGACTGGATTGCCACACCCTCCAGCACCTTACTGATCCGCACACACACCTCATCCTCTCTCCTCCACGTGGAACACTCGAAGGTCACGAGAGAACTTGACATTACAAGGTCTGAGACTAGAGGCATCCCAATTGTGGATTCCCGAATCCTGGCTTCTGGTCCTGACATCGTTGTGGTTGACCGAAGCGGAAAGGTATATAAGTGCACTGCATATCCCGGTGGGAAGACAATGTATGGTATAGCTAATATTTCTATCGCGATGCCTAACCTCCTGTTTGGATCAGGCAGTTGATTGCAGCCCACGAAGTCAGCAATGATGACCAGTTTTGGCAACTTGGTATCACCAGACGGAACGACGAATGTTTTCTTGCGTCCTGTAAAGCTGTCAAGCATATTGATTTGAGGGTACGCGTGCAGTCTATTGGTGGAGAGTCTCTCATTGCAATCTCGCAGTCAGCAAGCCCGGTTGCGGACGTATTCTCTCTCGATCACCCGAGTGCAATCGTGACATCTTTTGAGAGCCCGATGCACGACTACATTAGCCGCATTACTACCACTTCCGACGTGATATGGCTTGATGATCGCTTCCGCAGACGACCTCTACTGAGCTTTAAACATTACCGAAGTTTCGATCGGACGCTCAGAGTGCTAACTGCCAACCTCAGTGGTGGTACGTCTCTCCCTTACCCCACAGAGGCTGCACTTACCAGTATTTCTAGCCACATTCTCGCTATTGACGTCACGGAGAAATGGTTTTGTTACCTTGTATGATGTTAGCAGGGGCTCTGATGGTCTCTTGCATAGCAGCTCCATTCCATCTTGTTTGCCTCACGATGGACCGATACTCACAGCGTACGATGGCCATGCATTGGCTACGTTGCCCTCGGACGTGCAATTGGCATTCCTTCGCCTCTGTCAACACGGGAGCATCCACCGACAAGACATCTGTGTAGCTCGACCTGATAAAGACCAGCCAGGATCTGTTCAGGAGCGTCATGTTACTCATCAGTGGGATGAAGATGTTCAGACGCTGGAGAAGCAGGCCAGTGAGCGGCAGATTGACTTCGGCCCAGCAGGAGGAAGGCATTATACCGAAGTGAACCTTCGCGGCGCTTACGAAAGTTCGTCGTTCCGTCCTTGCAACAAGATCTGTTTTCATGATCAATGCAGAGCTATTTGCAGCAGACAATACTCAAGAGGACATGGAACGGAACGCGTTCGAAGACATACTAGCTCAATTACCCGACGTTTGGCAGGACATCGGGGAAACTGCTGAGAACATGCTAACAACGTGGGACACCTGTTTCCTTCCCTATCCCAATGTTGACATATTTTATTCGAAAGGTTCGATGTTATATCTGGTATCGAGGATGGGAACAAGCACGTCACACACGCCAACTTCTTCGCTGGCAGCAACACCAACTCAAAGCAAGCTCTCGACGCTTGGATGGGCGGACATGTCGCCATCCAGAAACTCGCGGGTCTTGCACGGTGGCATTACAACATCCAAGACACGTCGATTCCCGGTCTCGATCACCATTCTGTTGACTGTAGTGCTTTGCATGAGCATTTGAAGGAGCTGAACATTGTGTCAGGAGTTGAAAGACATGACCATTCTTTGCAACGCGAGACGGAAGCCCGGGAGCAGTTGGTTCTTGACTTGGCTCTGTCAAATGACGTGTATTCTGCTAGGCCACTCCATTCTTTCACCGCAGGTGGGGCAACATCAAACACCATGACACATCCTACGGAAATATCGTACAGCGAGGAGCCTCCTGAAGTCAAGTTTGGGTACTTCCGCCCGGTTCGTAAGTCAGGTGCTGACCACTATGCGGACAAGGACCGAGACGCCGATCAGGATCCTGCAGGTGTTACAAGTCCGCTTGGGGTCCGACTTTTGCTCGCCGAGTGGGAATTGGGAACAGATCCGAAAGATTACACGTACCGTGACCCATATGGCCTTGCGGACATAGACGCACAACCTATCCCGGAGTACAGGAGACCGCTTGCTGCCCTGCCCGTGACACAGAAAAAGCAGGTACCGCCGCAACGACCGCCTCTTGTCGTTGCTGCGGCTACGCAACCTCCGGTAGTCCACACTGTCGAGTACGCAACTAGCCAAACCGTACAGCGAACACGCTCACAGCAGTTTGAATCTGGGTTTGATGCGTTTTCGCAAGAGCCAATGGCGAGCACACAGACGCTTCCTGGTCCCTTTGGTGGTCGACCAGGTGTTGGAAAGAAAGCAGCCAAGAAACGGATAGGGGGGTTCTGATCATCGGGCATGAACTGCTAGTAGTTGTTTCTCGGGCGGTAAAGGCAAGCACTGCAATTTGTGATATTAGGATGCATGATTGGTCGCCAAATCCGTCTATGAGGCAAGCCGTAGATAGAGTCACCAGACTACAGTGATTGACGTGATGTGAATTGAAGCCGCGTTTGAACCAGATTTGGCAACTTGGTTTCAGAGTCATTCCAGGCCTCCTCCACTGAGGCCGGTGGGCGGAGTACCCTATTTTTGCTAGTGTGCTTCTTCCTCCCGGATCTCAGAGCTTACAAAACTCGCGAACGAAACCGTCTGGCAAGCCCTCGTAGTTGACGCGCAAAGCGCACAAAACTGGGCTCTGCAGCTGGTCCAGCCTTGATCTTGCGCTCCATGGATGGAACTAAGTACGTTTTCGCTCTGGGATAGACGCTCATATATCTGATAGAACGCCCCATAGTCCTTGGTTCGATTATGCGGCGTTGAACGATGCTCTGAAACGTATGCTTTGTTGAGAGTTCACCTGCTTTGTCAGCCCCAACTTGAAATCTTCGCACAGGAAATAAATCCGTAGTATGTGCCCTTACGGCCAGCTACATATCTACAGTTGCAGGGTATCCAGTACGTCCACTTACATGTCTGAGATTCGCACTTAGTCTGACGGCGACTGTCCCAGTTGGATTCGTTGAAATCGAGGTTACAGACTACCAAGACACCAGTCTCTGTTCCGAAACTAGCAGGGCTGGTGTATCAGGAGGAGGGCGTGAAAGGGTTCTATCGCGGGCTATGGATTCCTCTCGTCACCATATCATTCGTCCGTGAGTGCTTCGATGGCCGGTAGTCCATCTTCTGACCGAGTATTTCGAAGGTGCCGCTTCGTTTACCATATACAGTGACACGAAAGAATATTGTCGCGACCATCATTATTTCTCTCGGAATAAGATATCCGACGCCGCGCTCGCGGGGGGCATTAGTGGTGCACTGTCCGGATCTCTAATCTCCTTCGGAAGTGCACGTGCGTCTGCCGTTTCCCTCGAGTGCTTATGCTAAATCCTGATTTCGATAGCATTCGAACTTGTAAAAGTAAAATTCATAGTCATCGAAGTGACACTAGCATCCTGATATCTAAGTCCACCAGGTCCGCAGACAACTCGAGTACAGCATTGCTTCGAGCAAGGGAATCCATTTGGCGAGGCCGCCAGGTACTCTGGAAGCTGTTCGTGACATGTTTAGGACGAACGGCTTATCCGGTCTGTACATTGGTTTTCGATTACACTTTGGTTCGTGATCCCATTCGTGCTTGTTGTTGCACTAAGCATCTATGTCTCTTATCGTTATACAGTGCGCGACACGGCTGGTACAGCGTTATACTTTTTTGAATATGATGCCATGCGTCATCTCCTAGGCCGACAACGCTCAGGGGAGCAAGGCCCAACACCTCCCTGGTTACCGATACCCGTTTCTCTCATCCCCTTTGTATGTGGCTCGCTTGCAGGTGTCACTTCGTGGGCACTGATTTACCCGCTTGATGTGTGAGTTTGTTTTTGACCCGGTTGATCATGATAACTAATCTCAATGATATTTTTCTCTAGGGTCAAGACTAAGGTCCAACAACGTGCCTTATCTGGCACACCGTCGAGAGGAGTATGGGAGACTCTCCGCCGGCTTGTACGGGGTATGCTAGAACTTGCTGTCATGTTCCATGCTTTGCTCATTTGTAACCCGAGGTCCTGACCCGAAGGATCCCAAACCAGTGCTTGCTGGAATAGCACGTATTTATCAAGGTCTCGGTGTGAGTGCGGTGCGAAGCATCACCACACACGGACTCTTGTGGACTTTTTTCGATATCACGTCGCATTATATCGATCACTTACCCTAGTTCCACGTCCGTTCGAGACCTCAACTTGCATCACCACTTGACTGACATCCATACTCATCCGCCCGACGGCAAGAAACAAATCACCCAAGTCACCAGTTCACAACTCATAAATTAGACCCATATTCCACGTCTATTATAACACTATGCCCCCATGGGCCTTAAATCCACAATGCAAGACAGAACGCACATCATTTTAGCATGTACATATAGGAAAATACCATTCACATCTGTGAGTGGTGAGTATGAAATTGGTTGTTCCCCTTTGGATAAGTATGGTATAGCGTGACGCGGGTCCTGTTATGCCACTCTGTTACAAGTGTATTGATCGCAGAGACCTTGGTTATCCCATCGATAATGTTTACCAGACAACAATAATGGCGACACATACCAGCTGACAGAGGGGGTCGACATGAACCCGCCTTACAGTGAGAGGGAAGAGCTCGGCGAGAAGACGCTGGATAAAACGCCACCCAGCACGTTCCAGGGCAAATTTCGGTCCGAGCTTGTGCAAGAGGGCATATATGATAGCCACGGCATCTGGCCAGGGGGACATTGTGGCAATGTATCCTAATCCATGGAGCACGGCACCATATTGAAGTCGACCGCCGTGAAACAAATGGCTGATCATCGCGGCAACAGCCATTAATCGCCTAAACAGGTTTTTGCGGGATATGGGGAATATTTGGCGAATCGCCGCGGCGACGTACTATGAAAGCGTCAGCTAGTAATTACGAGAATTCGTCATGATAATACCCAGCGCCAGGTCAGCTTCAACTTCTCGATACAGAGGTAATTGAGCTCATCCAAGAAGTCCTTTTGGGCGTGAACCGACATCCATCCCAGATGGTCGGCTGTCCTCGAAATAAGGGTGACAATTTGCGGAGCAGATGCGTTCACATCCTTGCAACGAAATTGCATACGCATCCAGTGCATATATATAGCTAGAGCGAGGTCACGAATCTTTGCTCGTGTCGGACTTCCGATGATCTGTAACGCCCGTGCCACCATGTCGTCGATCGGGCATCCTGACAAGACAGATTTCTTGAAGGTGTTCGTAAAATGGACATCGAGGTCCTTTTGCCAGCACGGTGGCTTGATCAGCTCGTTAAGATGTTCATCGAAGGGCGCGAAATGGCATAAACTTGGCATCGGAGGATCGTCGCTCGCGGGTCGGTTCGTCGGTCCAGGATTCGATGAGGACTCTTGAGTGAGTTGTGCCACATCGTGGTCCGTAGAGAACTGCGTGTCGGAATCACTCGCGCAGCTGGCGACGAATCCTCTGGGTAACGGGAGCCTCGAGAAGGTCAACTGCGTGGACATCGCGGTAGAGTGTGTAAAATATATAGGTGGATAGATGAATGGGACGATGACATCTTTTATAGCTGTTTGAGATCAAAGCAGAGGTGGCCTCCGCGATCAAAGCGTTCCGATGGTCCACGAAGGGCCCATGGGCCTTGTGATGATTCCTTAAAAAAATGCAAGATGACTATCGCCGGGGTAGCTCAGCTGGGAGAGCAACAGACTGAAGCCCTTTGGATTCTGGAGGTCCCGTGTTCAATCCACGGTCCTGGCATTCCTTTTTGTAATGATTTTTTGTGGGTGTTTTGGATGCTACTTCTACTCAAACAACCACTCTTTGCACACTCGAGTACAATATATTGATCATATCAAGTCACACCATTAATGAGGTCGATTGTGGCCAACGAGTACTAATCAAGCAATTGTATACTTTCCATAATCTTTCTCCGGGTCATATATCTAGCATTGTGCATGTTCATCAGTATGACAGAAAATGATGAGTCGTTGGATACTCGCCTCCCATCGTGATGCAGGGAAGATATGTTTGTTCCTCTGATACCAACTTCGCTCTACAACTTTCCCAGCGTGTGATTCATCTTTCTCCCTCGTTGCGTCGGCGAGAAGGCGGACGTCGTCATGGACATCAAAGTTAAAGAGGGGTCCTGATTTCCCCCGCGCTTTGTTAATAATGAAGTCATAGAAAGTGTGATGCTATATAGATGTCAACATCGTCGAAATTGGCACCAAGGGATCACCTACTCCTGGTATTATGAGATCCTCCTTGAATACGGAGGACAATCAGGAGATAACTTGATAGTTGAGAATGAGAGAAGCTGTACCTTCACATACATTAAGTTGTCAACGCTGACTCCTCTAAGCTCAGGGAACTGCTGTCGACACTTTTCCAAGAAGGTGCTGATAGTGTCCCCTTTCTTACACTTGAGAAGGCTTGAGAAAGGTAAATTCAGACGGTTGATCCAAAGGACGTACCATCGCAGATTTCCTGTGTCCACTACCGTCCCAATATGAGTAAGTGATTTCGATTTCTTCTGCTTTGAGCTCCTCCTGTTTTCGAAGCCACTCTTGGCGGAGTCGCTCCCTTTCTCTTCTTTCCTCTTCTTCCCGCTCGCGGTCAGGGAGAAAGGATGTGTCGACGTTAGGGTTTTTGCCGAACTTGGTACGTTTAACTGCAGGTTCGCTGTTCTCCGCGTCTGGAGTTTGGCGAGAAGACACTTCTCCGTCACCCTCCTCGTCATCCATGGCGAAAGATAGCGTCGACTTTGCCTTCTTGCGTTTTTTCACTTTCTTTGTTTCCTCTCTAAACAAGTGCTCCACGTGGTATCAGCCGCCCTTTCCTGTGCGTTGAACCGTGCAGTGGAGCGAACGGAAACATCGACTTACTTGAGCTCATTCGTACGCGCTGCTTCCCGCGCTTTTGCCTCCTCCAGCGCCTTCCTCCTCTGCTGGAAGTCTTCCAGGTGCACGAGACCAACAGTGCTATTCTTGAGGGTGTCTTCCATAGAGTCGTTCTGTCCAACGAACTTGTTCGCTGAAGGACGTGACTTTTCGGTTTCATTGATGAGGTTTTGTTTTTGTCGCTCGTACTCTTCACGATTCTGAAGACGCTGCTTGATGAGATCGTCCTGACGACGTCCTTCCGCCTTGCTGGTAGACATTTTCGGTTGTTCTGCTTGTGTGAACTTGGTTGGTTTGGCAAGGGCTAATCAAAGGTGCAGCGCGGAGTGTCAAATTGTTGTCTCTCCTGTACCTTGGCCAGCATTCGAAGATGGTGCACGTCCTGGGAGTACTTCTACCAGACTTGCACTATGCAAGAGTACGTGTCCAGTAACACGTAGTATTTTTATTTTCCTGATACATCATCACCAGCAAGCGCTGACTACATTCTACGGCGTCGGAAACAAGACAGCCCACCGACTCTGCGCACGACTACAAATCCACGACCGCCAAAAAATACGGGACCTCACACCAACCCAGGTCACCGAACTTGCCTCTTTTCTCGCCTCCCCTTCCACCGCACCTCCACTCCGTCGTATGCCGCTCGCCTCCCTCAAGTACAAACCCCCCCCTGTCTCCACGCCCATAGAGGACGTTCGGCGAAAAGCTTTCGAGGACTCGATGCCGGGCCCCCCAGATTCGCTGAAGAGCTTGAAGATCGAATCGGAGGCGAGGCGAGTTGTGAAGGAGAACATTGCCCACCTGAGGATGATCGGGAGTTATGTGGGGAAGAGGCATGCAATGGGTCTGCCTGTCAGAGGACAGAATACCCAATCAAATGCCAAGACGGCGAAGAAGCTCAACAGGGTCAGCCGATTTGGCTGAACGGGATTTTTGGCACGCCCATACAATATTACATCTATATCATCGAGATTTTTGGGAATCTCATCTATTCAACACGCATAGAATTCCAAGCGAACGGGATTGGCAGCGAATCCATTACTTGCATCAAGATTTGCCCGCGTATGGATCTAGAAATACAGGTGAGTCTAATCGTCGCCTACAGGCACTTCCTCCTCCAGGTATTTCAACAACGTGACGCGAATTTCCGTGCTTTCATCCCCTCGTAGTACGTCTGACAGAAATTCTGCCTGAACCTGCATTTGTACCTATAGAATGGTGAGGTGTACGACGCGTCCGTTAGGAAGGGGCATCGCTACGCACCATCTCCAGAGCCCCTCTGATTACACCACACAACACGTTGCTAAACCATAGACCGCCTTCGAGGGCCTCTTCTGGCAGCTCAACAAACTCTGCCAGAGGGTTCTCTTCAAGAGTGAGAACGAACGATGAACCAGCTACATTGCCCTGTTGCTGGGCGCCGCTTGATCTCGACACTGGTGCCGCATGTGTGACTGCTGGCGTGATGTTCAAGAATGATTTAAAACCGACCTTGGAGAGATGATTTTGGCATGAGCTGATGGTCCTTTAGAGGACACGAGGGTACGCACTTTTGCCACGACCTCACCAACTTCCCTGAAATCGGTGCACCGGCCGAGAGAACTCCTCGCCAGAAAATCTTCGATCAGTCTCATCCCTATATTGTACCCCATCTTCTCGAGCTGTTTGTTGACTTCGGCATAGTCCTCGTAGTCCTGGATCAGTTGTACGACGAGAGAGCCATACGTCAGTGCAAATAGCTCAGCATTCTGTTGTGTGAGTTAGTCCGATCGAAGTCAAGGTATCGCAAGACAGTAGGTGCATTTTCTTACAGTTTTCTCTGTACGGCCTTTCCAGAGGTCTTCGCCGATGGCCTTGTACTGCTTGCTCGTCGTCGCCATCGTCGGCGATGTATGAGTTAGATGGTGGCGCTGCGATATATAGATCACGTGTTAGATTTTTCGCTGCCATGTGTATGCCTGGCAGCAGGTACTATGTATTTCTGCACTCGTTGACATACAGATTCGTCCGTCAAAAGTACTCCCACTGCCAAATCCTATAGATCATGTCAAGACCAGAGCTTCAAGCACCTCCAGAAATCGTACGTTGACCTCTTCTCATGCAGCCGTCCATACTTGACCCTTCACCATTAGTATTACGGCGATGCCGAGGCCAAAAAGTACACTTCAAAGTGAGTCGTCCGGATTTCGATTGTGTAAGATACCCTCGACGGTCTATCAAGCACCCGGAATCAACAGATCCAAGCAGACATGACCTATCGAGCGCTGGAGTTGCTCAATCTCCCACCAGGTCAACCCGCATTCCTTCTCGACATCGGATGTGGGTCTGGATTATCGGGGGAAATACTCGATGAGGAAGGGTATGTCTGGGCAGGAGTAGATATCGCCCCGAGTATGCTTGGTGAGTCGATCCAAAGCTAGATGTACGGCAGTCGAAAATCGACCCGAGTCCAGAGGTGGCCCTGAAAAGAGAGGTGGAAGGCGACCTGTTCCTGCAAGATATCGGTCAGGGATTTGGTTTCCGCCCAGGAAGCTTTGATGGTGCAATCAGGTAATGCGCATTTTTCGTTCACACCGTAAGGAAGCCTCGTGGACGATTCCATCACTGCAGTATATCCGTTCTTCAATGGTTGTTAAACGCAGAAACGTCCCATCCGACATCATCACCTCCGCACCGCCTGAATCGGTTCTTCACGACGCTCTACTCTGCGCTGCGTAATCCCTCGCGCGCCGTGCTCCAGTTCTACCCTTCCTCGGACGACCAAATACAGCTCATCACTTCCATAGCTCAAAAAGCAGGTTTTGGCGGTGGTATCGTCGTCGATTATCCAAATTCCAAAAAGGCGAAAAAGGTGTTCCTGTGTTTGTTCGTCGGTGGAGGGGGAGGTGGACAACAGCAGCAGCAGTTACCAAAGGGTCTAGAGACGGAGGACGAGCAAGTACCGTTCGAGAGAAGAAGGGAAAAAGAAAGGAAGCGCGATCGTAGCGGGAAACGGAAGACCGTGAAGGACAGAGATTGGATATTCAGAAAGAAAGAAGTGAGCTTTTCGGTCCTCGCCGCTGCTTTGCGCTGAAATCATTGTCATTGTGTCTTGTAGCTATATCGTCAGAGGGGGAAAGAAAGTGTTCCTCGAGACTCAAAATATACTGGGCGGAAACGCAAACCTACTTTTTGAATATTTTGTCCATTTCTCTGTCCAGGTCGGCAGTACACGTGAACATGTGTATACTATATACCAACTGTTTGTCATGTCCGCTCCACGAACAGCTCGCGGCACCCTGCCACGGCCTCCTTGGCACTGTTCCGGATGAACAGACCCTGGAGAGCAGCCATGCTTATCCGGCGCCCGTGACGCATCTCCGTCGCCGTAAGTTCCTCCAGTTGCTGTCCCATGTGATCAATATCTGTTCTAGATGCCTCGTCGCTTTCGCCGTAAAAACGAGTAAGTAGCGTCTTTGCCTGGGTCGGCGAAGCATCATCAACTAGTACATTGAGATCGACGCGACCGGGTCGGATGAGCGCTGGGTCGAGTTTCTCCAAGTGATTCGTCGTCATAAAGATGATTCGTTCCTCTCCCGATGCGACTCCATCTAGTGCATTCAGAAAGCCCGAGAATGTGACCGAGGACTGGTACCTACCGAGCGGTCTACATGTGTCATCTAGTAGATTGAGAGAGACTCACCCGTCATCGCTCGTTCGTACCCGCTTGTTGAAAGTAGCATCCACATCTTCGATAAGAATAAAACTACGTTCCGGAGCGTTAGAAAGAAGGTGGTTTAGCTTATCATCGGCAAGGCCACGTTCAGAGAGGTTCAAAAGGCAAATATCATAGGATAGTGAACCAGCGAGTGCCTGAATGAACGATGTTTTTCCCGATCCCGGAGGTCCGTGAAGAAGATATCCACGCCTATACGGTATACCTGGATAGCGACTTCAATATTCATGACCCGGTCGACGACTCGAGGAACTACACTTACCTCGATCGGCGTACCATTGTCGTCGCCCCAAGAAAGCGCGAACGTCGCTTTCAATTTTCTCGCTCACACCCGTGTCTAGTACAACGCTGTGCAGCGGGCGTTTCCTCCTGGGCTGACCAAACTGCTTCCACTCGATACCCCATGCGGTGCGAATGACGAGTTTACCTTCTTGATCCTTCAGCGCAAGATCCCGAGCCTCCGTAAGCAGTTGCGGAAAGAGATGCCTATCCCGTGAAAGTGTTGTCAACGTTACCGTCTCCCATGG
>JBBPQZ010000488.1:0-14865 GCA_038092795.1 Boletus rubissimus | reverse complement strand
TATATGAGAATGGGTGGAAAAGATAAGTTAATATCTCCCCAGAAAATGGTGG
Organism: Boletus rubissimus; assembly: GCA_038092795.1. Taxonomy (NCBI): domain Eukaryota; kingdom Fungi; phylum Basidiomycota; class Agaricomycetes; order Boletales; family Boletaceae; genus Lanmaoa; species Lanmaoa rubissima. Next base: position 14,813 of record JBBPQZ010000488.1, on the reverse strand, counting down.
GAAAATTAAGAAAATCTAGGGAAAGGTAGTTCATACTATAGACTATCCATCTCTAAAGTTTTGTGGAATTCTGACCATAGAAAGTGTATGAATTTTGACTCCTTGGATTCTTCTGTTATGGCCATGCATCAATTCAACTTGGTGCAGGTCAATAGCCCCAATCATTCTGTGGTCTAGGCATGGAAGGAAAGTCTTGCAACCCTTTGCCATGTTTTCTAAGTTCTTGAAGTGAGCAGCCTCTTCTAAGCACAAAAACCATTTCCTGTCATCCTACAATAAACCACATATACAACAGGCCTCTTTGAAAATTTCATGTAGATGACCCTCAACAGTGCAAAGATTTTCATAAGATATAGCACCTATTGATGTGATGATATCAATTCTGCTTCACAAACACAATATAGTAACTGATCTCACCTTTGACCATAGTAAGCAGAAGACACAAGTAAAATGTTTCACCAGCAGAGGGAGGAATGGAATACATGTGTCCAATGGCTTTGTATCTTTGATGAACTGTCTAGACAGCTTGACCCTTGTTTCAAACAAAATTTTGGAAAAATTTTAATAGAAATAATCATGAGCTCCAGCAGCAATGAGATCAGGATTTTGATTAGCTTTGAATCATCCAAGCAGCTGTGTATCCTTGACATTGTTGATCACATTTTGAATCTTGGCTTCAGCTCAAAAAACCACAGAGTAATGACCAGGAAGATAAATAGGTAGACGATAGACAGCTGGCCACTCCATATGCATAGGAAATTCAAAGATGTTATCGCAAGCTTGATATATTTGGCATTAAGATAGGAATATATTTCATTTTCTCCTTTGGTCAAGATAGTTGCATGATCTGGACCTTTGTAGATGTATTTGTGGATGTACTTAACAGCCTTGATAGATCCACAGACTTTCAGATTTATGTGACAGTTAAACTGCACCAATAGCTCCCTTGAATAAGGAACTATAATCTTGTTGTCAAAGACATCTTGATGTTTTTGAACAATCCTGTCATTGTCTGGACAGGCATAATCTGGATATCCATCCTCTTTAATAATGGTCCAATTTGTGAAGGCCTTGGGAAAGCACTTTTTGCAAATATTGTTTTCCAAATGTTATGACTATCCGGGGTAGGAGTAATCGTAAGGGGCCTTCAATGACAAGGAGTCGCTTGGAGAGCGATGACGCAGTACTTCCGACGTGGGGATTCCTCCAGCGGTGGTAATCGAGGGGATTCCTCAAAGGTATCAACAAGTGAAGAGCGAGTTGATCAAGGAGTCACTTGGAGAGCAACAACGCAGTACTTCTGTTGTGGGGATTCCTCCAATGGTGGTGATCAAGGGGTTTCCTTGAAGATATCAACGAGCCAAAGGGTAAGTCGATCAAAGAAGTGATCTAGGGGTTTCCTAACCGCAGGGTGAGCAAGACGAGAGAAGCAAGTAGATTGCTAGGTGACAAGTTACAAGGTAGCTCGAAGGAGGTCTAAACTAACGATCGTAGTTGTACTCGAGTCATTTATATACCAAGTCTCCTCATGTACAGACTGTAGTAAGAAATGCGAGGAAGACTACAAAAGAAAGGGTTATGTGTTATGGATTAAAAGAAGACGCATAACAGAATGGAAGGAAACCCAAAAAGGAAGGATGTGTAATGATGAAGAGTGGAACACGCAGCCAACACATCGTGGGAGAATCAACGAGACAAATATGGCAAGAGGAAGCGCCACAGGTATGGAGGTAGTTGAAGAAGCCCGAGGCGAAGAAATGGAATGAAGTCCAGTGGATGTCCTAGGATGTGGTATATCAGAGGGCCTAGGGTAGATGGTAGTACATGGATTGAGCAGAGGCAAAAGAAAAGTACGAAGAAAAGGAAAAGTTGTAACATTACCCCCTTTGTAGAGTCAAGACCACGGCGTAGACAAAGACAACTCAGTCATGAGAGTGCACAGCAGCTCAACCATGGAGGAGTTAGTAGAGAACAGGGCCACCAACCGGGGAGCCCGTGATGTTACCGTAACTGGTTTCATCAATGCAATCTTCCTCATTGGAGTAGTTACGGTTGATGAGGAGAGAAGGGAATCGACAATGTGGGAAGTGTTGGAGAAGTGACGAGGGACAGGAGGGGTGCCCTGTCTGCAAAAGGAACCAGTTCCTCGACGGAAACAGCGTCGTCCTGATGAGGATGAGGAGGCGGAGGAGGGTGTGGTCGAGGACAAGGACAAGTGTTGCCTGGGAGGCGGGACGCGAGGAGGCAGTGGGCGAGGATATGCCTGGGGGCCCATCTGAGGCAAGTCGTACATTGGTGCATGGGGCAGTCGCGTTGAAAATGGCCAATGCGGCTGCAGGCGAAACAACGTTCCCCGGCGTGGGGATGTGAATCCAGGAGTGGGAGACGACCATCAGCGCCGGTCCATGCACTTTCAATTCATTGCATGAGGTGGTCTTCTTCAGACCCGAGGGGGGTCGAGGAAGCAGAGGGGGTGGTTGGCATGGTCAGGACGACACAGGGAACCGTGGTAGGTTTGGTTGGAGGAGGTCTCTCGACCTCGGCTAAGGAGACTGTTGGGGTCGCACATTGGCGTGTGCGATGGTGTTCAATGGCTAGCACCTCATAGAGTTCCCTGGTGAGGGGACAAGTCTGGGTGGCCATGGCCAAGAGATAGCATCGCATGTCACGTAGTAGGGTGAGCATGCCGAGTTGATGAAGGGCGACCAATACGCAGGACTATGCCTGCATGGCATCCTGGTATATGAACTGGGCGACGTAGGACCGATTGGCATTGGCGGTAGGAGCATGGGCGAGGGCGATGATGTTTAAGTTGGCCAAGTAGGCGCTGTATAAGGCATAGAGGGGGGATGCCAACTTAAGGTAACAGTCTAGAGTGGTCACGAGACCGGGGTCGGTGATGAGCTCAGTGAGCTCACAGATCTCAAAGATGGTAGGAGGACCATCACTGAGGCAGTACGCGGTGGTCGGGATGTCTACGGAGAGAGGGGCTTGTTCAGTATCATATGAAGGGCTGTCTGCACGCTCCACAGGAGGAGTAGAAGGGCATTGTGCAGCAGCGTCAGAGATGGTAAGACTATTGTAGGGAACAAGTGGGGAAGAATGTTTGAAAGAAGGAGAAGAAGGAATCGGAGGAGATGACACATCACGATCTTCTGGGAACAAAGTCTGATTATCGTGAGGCGGAGACGGAATGGCGAGGGGTGAGGCGTAGTTGGGAGGTACTTGGTAATTTTCATAGATCTGGGAAACAGTGAGAGTTAAGCAGGGAATTTCTGCTGTGGGAGTGAATTCAATGGCCATGTTAGTTCTGAGAGGATGAGGAGAAGACGGAGGGGAAGAGGGTTTTATACGCTTGGAGGGCAGAGTCTGCATTGGTCAGATGTCTCTCTGGGACCCAGGAGTCTTCTTCAGTCGTATATCCTTTCCAACGGATCAAGAAGGAGCGCCGTCCTTTTGATCCTCTGTGTTTGATAATCTTTTCTATTTCGTATTCTTCTTCGCCATCTATTAAATCCAGGGGGGGTGCAGGGTAGTTAGCCCCATGAGTGTCATTCTCACGGTATGGCGAGAGGAGTGATGTGTGGAATACCGGGTGGATTTTCCAGGCCTTGGGGAGGCACAGCTGGTATGTGATCGGGGATAGTACCTTAGTGACGGAAAAGGGGCCCTCTCGTTTGGAGGCAAATTTGGGATTTGCAATGGAGTGTTTCAAGTTCTGTGCCTCGAGCCATACCCTATCTCCTAGGGCGAAGGGTTTGAAGTGTTGTCTGGTTTGGGCAGCCATGGTTTGATGTGCCAGCTCATGGGAGGCAAGAGCCTCGTCTCGGGCAGCCGAAAGAGTCTTTAGGTGATCTTCTACTGCAGGGAGATCCGAATTGGCAATGATCGGCAGTAGGGTGTGGGGTTCATATCCCATCATGAGGAAGAAGGGAGATTTGCCGGTGACGGAATGGGGGCGGTGATTGTGAGCAAACTCAGCATGGGAGATTGAATCAGCCCATGACCCTGGGTTGGATCTGCAGTAAATACGGAGGTAGGTTTCGACTTCTTGGTTTACGCATTCGGTCTCTCCGTGGTATGCTGTGGAGAGAGATAGGTTGTATTGTAGTAGTCTCCCCAGCTCGTGGGCAAACAAACTTGCAAACTGGGGTCCTCGGTTGGAGATGATTTTGTCATAGAGACCGAAGCGAAGAAAGACTTTGTGGAAAAAGAGGGCGGCAATGCCTTCGGCGGTGATGGACTTCTTGATAGGGCATAAAATCACCCCCTTTGTAAGCCTATGGTCAACCACGACCAAGAGCGAATCAAAACCAGAGGAGGAGACCGGAAGGTCAGTGATTAGATCACAGGAGATCTGCTGGAAAGGGCAAGACGCGGACAACTTAATCGGAGTGAGGGGGGGAACGGAGGGGTGAGCATTAGATTTCGCCTGTTGACAGGTAGTGCAACCTTCAACATAGTGGCAGACGTAGGCAGCGAGGCTGGGCCATCAAAATTCAGCAGCAACGAGTTGACGGGTTTTAAGGAAGCCAGGGTAACCGGCGGTTTCATGGTCGTGACAGTGCTGGAGAATGGAGCAATGAAGGGAATCATCGGCAGGGACATAGACACGGCTCTGGTAAGTAAGGATGCCGGCGTCGAGCTGCCAGTCAGCGAGGCGAGAGTGGAAGGTGGGGGGAATTTCCTCATTCATGGATTGGAGAGCCTGGCAGACAAGGATGTCAGACTCAGAAGACTCTTTGATCTGCTCATGAAGGGTGGCATCAATAGTATTAATGAAAAGAGAAGGTGGGAGGAGAGTCATGCCTTCATTATCAAGATCCGATGTGGAGAGGAGATCTGGTTGCCGAAATAGGGTGTCAGGGCCGGCAAGTTGCATTCTGGGCATGTGGATCATTTTGAGATTGAAGTCAGCCAAATCAATCAGCCAGCAGGCTTGGCGGCGGTTGAGGGTTTGCGGCTGGCAGAAGTATGTAAGGTTCTTGTGATCCATGAAAGTTTGAATAGAGAAAGCTAAGCCGTGGAGGTAATGGCGCCACGCTTTCAATCCTCGGATCACAGCAAGGAGTTCTCTGTCGTAAATGTCATAGTTTCATTCTGCAGGAGAGAACGACTAGGAAATATAGGAACAAGGATGCCAATCTCTATTGGCATCAGTTTGGAGGAGGATACCGCCAAAAGCGTATTTGGAAGCATCGGTGGCGATGGCAAAGGGTGCAGAGAGGTTCGGCATTTGTAACACCGGTTTCTGGAGGAAGAGCGCCTTGAGGATATCAAAGGTGTGGGTGCAGGCAGGGGACCAGGACCATGAAGTAAGCTTTTTGGTGAGATCTATGAGGAGACAGGCGATGTTAGAGTAATCCAGAATAAAACATTGATAAAAATTAGCAAAGCCGAGGAAGGACTGGATGTCCTTAACGGTGGAAGGGACTGGCCAGGAGGCAATCCCGTCAAGTTTAACAGGGTCCATGGCTAGTTGTCCTGGCTTGACGATCATTCCGAGATGCTCTACCTCGGTGGTGGCAAACTTGCATTTCTCGAGCTTTAAATGCAAGTTGAGTTCAGTCATACACTGGAGAACGCATTTAGTTCGTTCCGTATGTGTCACTTCGTCGGAAGAGGCGATAAGGAGGTCGTCCATATAGATGACGAGCCATTCTTCAGCGATCATGTCGCAGAAGGAGTCATTCATGAATCTCTGAAATGTGGCAGGTGAGTTGCAGAGACTGAAGAACATTATGGTAGGTTCAAAAAGCCCCTTATGGGTGATAAAGGCGGCCTTCCATTGGCATCCATCCTTGATTCGGACATTGTTGTATCCCCATCAAACGTCGAACTTGGTAAATATCTTGGCATCACAGAGTTTATCGACGAGGTCAGATACAAGGGGTAGCAGGTAGGCGTCATGAACTGTGTGTTCGTTGACGTAACAATAGTCTTGGCAGGGGCAAAGACTGCCATCCTTCTTTTTAACGAAGAAGAATGGGGACACTTGCAGAGATTTCGAGGGGCGGATCTTTCCACAATCTAGATTTTCCTGTAGAAAGGATTTGGTGGCAGTGCATTCCTCAGGTGAGAGGGGGTAGAGCTTCCTGATCTTCGGGGTGAACGATTCTATGAGGTTAATCTCATGGTTATAAGGCCGTGAGGGGGGTATGTGATCAGTGGCTTCCTTCGAAAAGACGGAAGCAAATTCAGAGTATTCTATCAGGAGAATTGGCTTAGGTTTCTCCTTTTCGGCGGCCATGGCAAGTTCGGTAGCCTGGGTAAGGCATCCGATGACCAGGGATCCTTTCGGGATATATCGAGATCCACTTTTGATAATGCAGAACATGATCCGGATGTCGTTGTCATGTTGGCAATGGGCAGAGGGATCTCTCCATTCATTATACTTGAATAGATGGGAGTGCGTGACAGAGTCGACATGGATATATCGGGGGGCGCGAGGTGGTGGTTTCCAGAATTTGGACGAGTGGCGGTCATAATCTGCTGAGTGCAAGGTGTAGAATTCTTTCAACTGGTCAAGACTTTCAGAGAGAGAAAGAGTTCGCTTGGTCCAGTCAATGGCAGGGTTGACTTCTTTCAGCCAAGGGAGTCCGAGGAGGACATTGTCACGTCCGAGGGTCATGACCATGAGTTTTACTTGTCGTGCTATTTCCTCAATATTGAGGAACAGCGAGCAGGAGTATTGAATGGTGCCTCTTTTGTTGAGGGAGTTGTCGGCGTTTCGAGCATAGATTGGGTGGTCGAGCTTCGTGAGAGGAAGCTTGTGTTTGCAGGCAAAGTCCCAGTCGATACAGGAGATATGGGCTCCACTGTCGATGAGGGCATGGGTGTCGATGGCTTTTAATGTGTGCGAGGGTACAATTACTTGAACGGGGATTTGCATTGCCTTAGTAGTGGATGTTACAAGTACAGGTGTGCACACAAGAGGAGAAGGGGAGACTCGCATCGAAAAAGTTCCCCTATTTAAAAATCCATCTTCTTGAACCTCACTCTCCTGACCGCTGGAACATCTTCATCGTCATCATCTATCTCTTGAAGACGAGGAAGATCTTCATTGTCATCCTGACCGATCGCCTTTATGACTGGTTTGGCAGCTGTAAAAGTTGGGCAGGCAGGAGAGGAGTGGCCGGGTTTTCAGCATCTGAAACAAAGTTTCTTCTCAATACAACACTTCCTTTCTTCTGGGGTCATTTTAGGAACGCGGATGACGTCAACGTCCATGGCATCAGGATCTCTGACAGGGATCCGGAAAGGAGAGGAGAAGTTCTGATGGGGTTGGTATGAGGGCTTGGAGTATCAGCGCGATAACTCAGCAGCATGATCCCATTGGGTCTGAAAATGGACAGCCTTCTCATACCACACCTCGATGGTGGAGGGAACTTTCTCCATAGATATGATCTTCCTCATAAGGGCTGGGGGAAGTCCGGAAGCGAAATAGGAGATCAGAACGTTGTCATCCTGGACCTGGGATGTGGCGACTTTGTTTTTGAACTCAGCGATGTACAAGTTTAGTGAGGGGTTATAAACACCGTTTTTACCAATGAGGACGCATTTAATGGTGAGCCAGGTGATAGCATTGTTAACCATGTCGTGGTGTTCAAACGCAGTCTTGAAGGCTTTAACGAAGTTTTCCCATGTGCCGATGGTCGCAACGCCTTGATTGATAGTAGACATGTGATAGGTGGAGGCCCAAGTGAGGGTGGGTCCCTTAGTCATAAATGACAGGGCAAAGGCGACCTTCTTAAGGTTGGTGTTATATGTGGCGTTGTTCACTATGATGTAGAACAAGACGGTGTTCAACCAAGGTATGGCTTTGTTGTAGGAGCCATCAAAGATCTCGGAGGTGCCGAGGCAGAGCTCAGTGGGGCGAGAGGACATTACCAGCAAGGATGGAGGTAGGGATGGAAGAGGAGAAGGACGAATAGGAACACTAGTAAGAGGGCTAGTGGTAGGAGGAACAGCGCAAGATGGACCGGGAGCAGGTGGACGAGAGGACTGTGTAGGAGTTGAAGAGGACAGGGCGGTAACGGGTTCGGAAGGGATAGTGAGGTGGCGGGAGAGGTTGTAGACTAGGCTGTGATCTCGTCGGTCAGCTGCTCGGTCGTGGAGAGTGTTCTCGATATATGTTTCAAGGTCATCCAGTTCCTGGTCTGCTAAGTGGGTAGATTCGTCTGATTCCTCAGGGAAAGAAGGTTCAGTGGGTGCGGGGCGGTAAAGTCCCCAAGTGGGGTGGTTACACTGAGGGTGAATGGTGGAGGCTTACGCAGTGGTAGCCTCAACTAGAGAGTTTAGACCTTTTGTTATGACTACCCAGGGTAGGAGTAATCGCAAGGGGCCTTCAATGACAAGGAGTTGCATTGGATGCGATGACACAGTACTTCCGACGTGGGGATTCCTCCGGTGGTGGTAATCGAGGGGATTCCTCAAAGGTATCAACAAGCGAAGAGCGAGTTGATCAAGGAGTCACTTGAAGAGCAATGACGCAGTACTTCTGTTGTGGGGATTCCTCCAACGGTGGTGATCAAGGGATTTCCTTGAAGATATCGACGAGCCAAAGGGTAAGTCGATCAAAGAAGTGATCTAGGGATTTCTTAACCGCAGGGTGAGCAAGACGAGAGAAGCAAGTAGATTGCTAGGTGACAAGTTACAAGGTAGCTTGAAGGAGGTCTAAACTAGCGATCGTAGTTGTACTCGAGTCATTTATATACTGAGTCTCCTTGTGCACGGACTGTAGTAAGAAATGTGAGGAAGACTACAAAAGAAAAGGTTATGTGTTATGAATCAAAAGAAGATGCATAACGGAATGGAAGGAAACCCAAAAAGGAAGGACGCGTAATGATGAAGAGCGGAACATGTGGCCGACGCATCACGGGAGAATCAATGAGACAAATATGGCAAGAGGAAGCACCACGGGTACAGAGGCAGTCAAAGAAGCCTGAGGCGAAGAAATGGAATGAAGTCCAGTGGATGTCCTAGGATGTGGTGTATCAGAGGGCCTAGGGTAGATGATAGTACATGGATTGAGCAGAGGCGAAAGAGAAGTATGAAGAAAAAGAAAAGTTGTAACACCAAACATCTCTAAGGAGAGCAGGGTTCATGGAGCATGTACTTGGAAACAGCAAAGTGAAGTTGAGAATAGACTTGGAAATTAGGAATTTGTACAAAGATAATGCCATCAATTTGCTCAACAGTGGAAATTTTGTCTTGTGGCTCCAAGAAGATCAAAAGATGCATATGAGGAAGTCCATGATATTTGATGGTGTAAACAAATCCAGCCACCTATCCAAAGTATCCATTACAGATCTTTTTCAACAATGCTTGTTGCTTGGCATGAAAGACACATGCAACCAAATCTGGCCTATCCACAGTTGTTTGACCTAAATAACAGTGGGTGGTCAGTTTGTTAATAACATCTAGGTGGAACAAAATATACATATCAGAAAGCAAGTTTTGAAAGATTTCAGGCCAGCTTCCATTAGCAGTCATGGTGAGGAATAAGTTAGGTTTTTGAAATTCCTGACAAATGGCCAAAGAGTCTTGAAGCAATTATTGCATGTAGTGAGGTCCACCCTTGTGGATAGAAGGAAGGATAACACAACCAACTCAACCCAAATTTTAAACTTCATCACCATCTTGACATATACAATCTTGCAATCCTTGATATAGATCAGCTCTAAGTTTTGTCTGATTGTTGGCAGCCCAGGTAAGATTGCACTGCTCAATGGATGCCCAGCTATCATAAATAAATTGTTGAAAAAGCCTTCCTCCTTTAAAAAGATTCTGTGGCTCTACCTTGGGAATGTATATGAAGTCTATAGGTATACCAGAGAAGCTGTGTAATCTTTTTGGAGCGGTGTGCATTTCCATTATGCTGTTGCAAGGGTATGTCAAGATGCCAGCCCTCCCCTCTATGTGGAAAGAAAAGCACATAATGCAATGGGAGATAGGATGGATGGAGATTGCTGATATGGTGTAGACCACCACCTTGTAAATGTATGATGATGTCACAATCTACCTTCACATTCTCTGAACCATCTCCTGGTATAACTGCAGCTATCTCTTTCATAGTAGGCAGGTTATATCTTCTAGCATTGACCTGCACCAAGTTGAATTAATGCATGGCCATAACAGAAGAATCCAAGGAGTCAAAATTCATACACTTTCTATGGTCAGAATTCCACAAAACTTTAGAGATGGATAGTATATAGTATGAACTACCTTTCCCTAGATTTTCTCAATTTTCCCACCATTTTCTGGGGAGATATTAACTTATCTTTTCCACCCATTCTCATATAGTAATCAAACTTGTAGTTACATAGAAATTCTTTATATTTCATTTCTACCCTACACACTTCCCAAGTAGCTACCATTCCCACAATCACATGACCATGTACTACCCCTAAATGAGTCATACCTAGTCAGTATAAATCAACATAAGTTATAGTGAACATTAGCATCTATAACTACCAAAAAGTATACTAGATTCAGCTCGGCTTAGCATGAGTCAGCATGAGTCATGAGCTAAAATTAGACTACCCCTGATTTGTAATGCATGAGTCAGCATGAGTCAGTGCCAAGCCTACCAAGTCAAAGCTCATCCAATCAAAATAAGCCATCTGTAATCCTTTTGGCAATTGACAGCTAATCACTCAGCATTCTCTTGGCATTTGTAAGTGATTTGTAAGCTAGCACAGCCTAGCACAGCCACTGTAAATATCTATATTAGGAGAGCCTTTTAGGCCATAAAAAAAGCAGATTCACTTCCAATAGATTATCTCAACCAGAGGAGTCCTCTCTTAAAGAGACCTTCTTACCCCATTCAGGAGTTCCCTCCACAGGTAACCCACAGAGGGCCTAGTGCAGGACAATTCCTTAGCTTTAGTACTACTAGATAGTTTGTTAGGAGCAAAAGACTTGTATCCAAGAAAGAATAAGTGAAATAGGACATCTTTAGGGAGAAAATCCTTCATAGGGCAACTAAAGGGAATAGATCCCCAACAGCCTAGACTACTAGGACCCAAGCATATCTACTATATCAGCTGACTAAGCCACCTAAAGGGATAAGTGCTAGTCTTGCTTGACCTGAATTTCCATCTTCTTAGTTGCATAATAAAAATTAAGTTACTAAAATCTATCTGAGTGAACTAAGTGAAGCCTAGTCTGAATTCCAGCAAAGCCTGAAACATATCTACACCTCTATATCTTAGCATATCTACAGATCACTGCTAACATCTTTATATCTTTGCAGTTCCTTGGTTTACTAACACCAACAGGTACTAGCAAACTAACTCTTGGCAACTTTATTCAAGTTCAGCCAACATATTTCTAGCAACCTACTGTTGTCTAGCCCAATTCTAGTGCGTGACCACTAGGAAATCACATTACTAACCAAACCATCAGTCAAACCCATTTCAATTACTCCAGTTTGTATACATTTGTGGAGGATTAGCAAACAAACCATGTACTGTCTACACTAAGTTTATTACTGAATTCATCTAGGAGATATTTATCCCTAGCTTATAGTGTAACATCCATGAGTAGATAAAGCATAAGTTTGGAGAACTTTGTTTTAGTTCCATTGCATTTGCCTACAAAGAAGACATCGTCAGCTACCTGTTGTAGATAGAGACGCATGTGAACATCAGTATGTTTTTCAGGTGGTTTTGCCTATATGATAATATATGAATATTTTCTTTTTAATATTATGGATACTTATCCTCATAATTTTGTAGGCCTGTTGATATAGTGGTGCATAAGGATGAATCTCTCTAAGAGTATTGTGAAAATCCAACAAAATAGCACCATCAAGCTGAGGGTTGCGTTGAACACATCTATTGGTTGCTTCTTCTGGATCATATATATACAGCTGAGCATAGGATGGTTGTACTCCATTAGGTGGTATGAGAGCTCCCATCAAATGATGAAGTGTGCCATGAATTTGAAATGATACTAGTCCAGAGCCTTGAATAGTTGTATTTTTCATGTTAGTGCCAACGGATGGGAATGCTAGAGTATTATTGTATTGCTAAATTTTCTTTTTAAATTCTTTGACATCTCAAGGATCACCAAATAACTCCTACAAAACACATGGCCATTCTTGTATATGGGATAGATTGACTTGACCCTGAAGACAACATATTCCAAAGTGAGGGTTGCGAGTACTTGAGTTACTGAGTTTTTCTGAAAGAAAATGAAGAGCATGGCAATTGGAACATTAAATGTTCATGAGTCCAAGAGAATGTAGCTCGATTGGCTCGGTATATATTCTACCACCAGGTGGAATACGACATAAATGCTATGGTGGCTTTAGATTACCATTGGCATTTTCTGAATCACTGGAACTGGAATCAGATGAATCAAGATCAGGTGGTGGTGCAGGTAATGCAGGTGGTGGGATTGGAGACCTTGGAGCAGGTCCTAGTGATGGCCTCTGGGTACAGATGGCCTAGAAGATGAAGGAGGAGACAGAGATGGAGATGGAGATGGAGGAGATCTAGCATTAGATTGCCGTTGTTGTCTTTGCCATTTTTGCTCATAGTATTCTCCAGAGCTGACTATACTCATGAAGAGCTTCATTAGCCAAAGCTTGAAAAAGCTGTTGTATCTGATTTATCTGATTTTCTGCTTGAGACTGACAGATCTCCTTCTGTTCATATACATATCTCCATCTGCTGTTGCTGTTCCAATAGTCTTTGCTCCTCCAACTCTCACTGATGTTGTTCTAGTAGTTGTTGCTGCAATAATCTTTGTTGTTCTATCTCTTGCTGATGCTGAGCCAGCAATTGCAACTTCAACTGTCTTTGATACTCCATTTGCTGATGTAGTTCCTGTTCTTGTAATGCCAACTGCATTCTATACTCTATTTCCTGTTCATGTCGAAAATTGATAATATTTGGCATGAGAGGAGGATATGCAGGCCCAGCCTCAGCATTGATAGATTGAGCAGCAGAAGAACAACAATTGGATCTTCTGTTACATCAGTTTTGATGAGTAGAATTATAGTTTTCCATCAATCTAGCATTATAATCCACTCTATTTTCCACAGCATTGCTTTGAGCAAATGCTTGATGGCCCATAGCAGGTTGCTGGTTGATATAATGTGGTTGGGCTGGCAAAGCAGCAGGTGGCCACATCAGAGGTGGAGCAGGAGGTGGTGATGGTGATGAGCATAACTGATGCATCCTCTGAACATGGTGGTGTTCAATTTGATTATGTGATATACCTGGATATTGATTTACAGGAACTGGATAATGATACTGAATTTTAATCAATATCACACACATATTATAGTAGAATATGTGACAATAGCATATCATCAAGGCATTCAGAATATTAGGAGGATTTGGTGGCAAGAAACCAGGTTGTTGTGGCTGGCAGCGTCCAGGTTGTGAACCCATTTAATGTTGTGCCTGCCAAGCTGTCTGTATAGCCAGACTACTAAACCCATCAGAAAAGAGGCTATTTGCATCTTTTTACAATGATGTACCCACAAATGCTCAATACAGGGCTGCGGAGGAAGGGTTTGATTGCAATCACTCAAGCATACTTCAAACTAATTGAAGTATAGCAGCCCTGTGTAGTAATTTTGGTAATTCTGTCAATGTTATGTACTTGAGTGTCTTTTTCCTCATGTAAGGCTTGGCCATTTGTTTGGTCACATTTGCTGTGATATGCAAGAGGCGTGAGTTTTGATATCCACTAAATCACGTTCAAGACTCAAGTGGCTGTGATGCTGTGGCTGAGCTTGAAATGTGAAGTGTGTGAAGCTACATACTAAACGGACAAAAGGGTGCCACAGCTGAGCTTGAAATTTATGTGGGCCATATGGTCTCAAATCTAAAAACTTAAGGAAGAATAGAGCATCTCATAATGTGTGATACTTTTTGTGATGCCTATTTCGCCTGCCTCACCTGCATGAATTGCTGTCGTCATCTTCAATTTCTTGCCTTTTTGGGCTGAAAAAACATTTCCTCTGGACTTGCATAGAAGCCATGCAATCTTTTCAGGCTGGACAGATAGTTTATGAAGCCAATGGAGAATTCTATATGCCAGATGGGTCATTAATCCCTTGTGTTCCAGGTGGTAAGACCTTTAAGGAATATATTGACTAATCTACAGTGGATAAATCTGCAGGACCTGCAGCTATATCAGGACCTGCTTGTGATCCATCTCCATATTTGACCAAAGGCATTTTCTTTTGGTTTTATCCAAAAAGGGATGCAGTCTTGGATATCAAATCATCTACATTTATGATGGCAATGGATAAAAGGAAAGCTTCTCTTGCATTATATTATGCTAATTCAAAGTTTCAGCCCTATTTCACAAAAGCCTTGGCAAGCTTCCAGGTGGATGTTATCCAAGGATGTACAATGCAGGAAGCAAGTTTGCTTTGATGGTGTTGCTATGCCCTCTCAGCAACCTACATGCTGACCTGCATCAAGTTAGATTGATGCATGGCCATGATAAAAGAACCCAAGAAGTCAAAATTCACACACTTTCCATAGTCAGAATTCTATGAAACATTAGGGCTAGATAGTCTATAGTATGAACTACCTTCTCCTAGATGTTTTCTTAAATTTTCCACCATTTTCTGGGGAGATATTAACTTATTTTTTCCACCCATGCTTACAGTGGCTCAAAAAACTGTCTGCATGTTTGGTCATTTTTCACTAAACATAATAATTCCAAATAACCCCTAATCCTAGCCCTAAACTCTAAGTGTATGAAATGAAGTACATACCCTTTGCTTTCCATTGGTATAAGGGTCATGAGAGTTGAATAATATTTGATGAAATGACAGCCAT
>JBBPQZ010000487.1:0-14878 GCA_038092795.1 Boletus rubissimus | reverse complement strand
CCAGCCATTGGCTGCAAAACGCGGAGCCTCTACAGTCCATGTCTAGCCGCTTTGGGATGGTTTGCTTGGAAATTCCAAGCAAAGTGTCTTGAAATGGTAACACTGAATGTTCCGAATAGAGACACTGAGTCAAGGTCGGTAAACCGGGTAGTGACCACCCGGGTACACCAAATGGAACAAGAACTTGGGTTTTGGGTAACTGAACACGAGGCAACTCAGCTTTATCATTACCTGCAGGACCAAGAGGCCGACAGCGACAAACTAAATGTCCTCATTGGTCTGCAGGAGCGGTTGGGCCTGTATCTGGGGGCAAGACGTGGACAGTTGGGCAGTGGTGGTTCAGGTGGTAAGAGAGTTTTACAATACAGTAACGTTGAACTTGCTCATCCCTTAGGCACATCGTCAGGACCATTCCAACCACCCTCTATTCCACTGCTCATCGCCCATCCATCGTCTGGAACGCGTGAGGACATGCGGCCACTCCCCTCAGACTCTATCCCACTGCTCACCACGCATCCATTATCATCTGGATCGCATGAGGACATGCGGCCATCATCAGTGAGGGCCGCATTGACATATCCATCTCCCTGTCAAACACCTACACCCCAACCTCCCATTACGCTGGATGTCAATATGATTCCCACTGTTCCGGGAACACACACTTTGCACCCACAAGAGCCCCCTGGCCTCCAACGTGCCCATGCCCAAGCCGCGGCTGCTCTCCTTGTCGCAAATCCTGTTTGCCCCCGCGGTGGCAAGAAGGCCAAGAAATCCAAGAAGTCCAAGAAGTCGAGCAGGCAATGGCAGCAACGTGACGACCCACATGTTGCAACTTCCCCCCATGCTGACGAACTGATTGCCTCACTCGCAAGTGTGAGTGAGGCTTGGACTTCTCGAAGCGCTGAATGGCTCGATGCCATATCTTCATTCTACTCAAGCCCGGACTCATTCATTGTTGATTCGCTGCAGTCAATAGCCAGCAGGTGCCAAGACTTGGAGAGGAAGGATATCCGCATCAATTTCCTTTTCATGATCAACTGTATGCAATTGGTAATGAAGTGTCAAAGGTATGTATTTGGGAGGATCATGCACGACTGTTACTCAGTAATTTGTAGCTTACAGTTTCATCGAAAGATTGCCAAGGCCACTCTGCAGTCTCGTCCCCGCACATTCACGGGCAAAGGGAAAGAGCCAGTCAAGAGTGACAATGCTGGGCTCCGTGTGATATACGCAAAAGAATTCTCTGACAAGTTTAAAGCCAACATCCATGAAGCAAAGTTTTTTGAGTGGCATGCGGCGGGGAGCAAGTTTTTGGCAATTGCAGCTGGTGGTACTATCTATGCGCTCGCATTACTTGCTGGATTGGAGCTTCGCAAATCCCTGGAGTCCATGAAGGGGTCATCACACATGGATCTCGGTAATGTGCTGAGGTGTCCTCCCAAGGGTAAGCTTCAAGTTCTTGGGTCTTTTACAGGGTTTATTGACAAGAAATCTAGATAGTCGCCATCGTCGGCTCCTCGAGCAACATATTATCCCCACCTTGGAGAAAATGCAAAACAGCTGTCAGCTGAGCATGAACTCGATGTTCGACAGAGATGTTATGTCTGCATACTCGTCAGCTCAGTTTCAAGAGTTCAATTGTGCTGACATCGTGCTTTCGGATCAATTGTTTGATTCAGTCAACTTCAAGTAAGTTGTTGTATATGTTGTATTGTTATATCTAATAGGATTCCCCAGTACATTTGCTCTGATACCCAGAGACAAGAAACTCTGGGAGCCTTGTTATCGTTTCTCTACATATATTATCCCAACCCCAATTCAGCAGATAACTTTCATGGAGCTCCAGACACCTGCTGACTATGCTCGGGCGTATTCCCCTGCCCTTTCTGAGGCACCAACTTGCCCTCACTCTCCTACACCAATACCTACCACACCACTGATCAACTCTGTTGATCCGACATTTCACACCATTGGTACCAACTACAACCCTACGCTTCCAATGAATCGACGACACGTGGTTCCATCTGACAGATGGAAAGGAATGCAGTGGACAGACGCTGAACGTAAGCGGGCTGGAGATGCAGAATGGGTCACAAGTCTGTCAGACCTTCGTTCAAAGGTAGGTCTCTTTGTTGCTTCCTCTATCATGCTAATGATTCTCAGTTACAAAGTCATTATCCTGAAGGGAAGAAGAGGACCCCAAACTCATATATAGGTATTTCAGCATCCAGTTTCCCCGAGTAAGTATTTAATTCCTAAGAAAGACTGGGAAGGCTCTAACGAGGGTCTAGGCAACGTATCAAACTGAAGAGTGTCAATGATGAACTCTTGGCATTCCTGTCCATCGCCATGCCTGAACCCTTGCGAAAATCTTTGGATGATTTCCTTGCATGCTGTTTACAAGATAATACTCCCTTGGAGTATCGAGATACAGCGAAAACCAACGACACCTCCTTTGAAGCCATCCATTTGGCTTGGTACAATCGTTGTCCCACACAGGTATGCACTTACCATCATTTGATTGTATTCTTCCTCATGCAGAGGGCTAGGGCCACTCTGCACCCACCCATATTCAACCATCATATCTTGACAAGGCCAACCAGTCTCGAACTAACCATGGACAGTTTGTCCCATATATTTCGAAAGAGCTGGGGGAACATGAGGAGCTCTACAATGCGCTGGTTCAAATCATGTGTCCTGTCTTTGAATGGATTGAAAAAGAGGTACGTGGTCGATTATGATTCAATCTTCATATTCTGACCCAAATGTATCCTCCAGCTTAAAACCTACTTGCCTGAGGAGTATGAGGTTTTATCACAAGTGGTTGAGATTTTACCAGGCAATGCCATGTCTCCGGTTCGCCCATTCACCTCCCTTGTCATTAATATTAATGTCTTGACACGCGGGCATCGGGACTATGGAGACCTTGATATTTGCCTTATTATACCCATCGGTCAATTTATGGGTGGAGAACTAGTCATGGTGGAGCCAGGACTTGTTCTGCATCTTCACCAGGGCGACATGTTTGCCTTTCGTTCTGGGGATGTCACACATCTCAACTTGCATTATAGAGGAACACGGGCATCACTGGTTCTACATACTGACAGGGAAATGAAGAGTTGGCAAAGAGATTGTAATGGATGGGATAGAAACATCACAATGCGTATGTACCGAGATGATATTTAGGTGTACGTACTACTTCCCTGGTCCTTGAGGCTTGGATAAACTATGCATTCTTTAGACCAGGTGAAGAGCTACATCCAGGCGTGTGCGGGGCACCATTGGATGCCCTTGACTTCTCTCCTGCGTGTCATGAAGTGAGGCAAAGCTTTAAGTATCATCCAAGGTCACGATGGAGGCTCATTCTGCATACATCAGAGTGCAAACGAAAGAGTGTCTCGAGTACATGATCGACAAGTGCTCCAAGAGTCGATGCTTGCATATGCTTCAGCATGCCATGGCAGTTGATTGAGTAGTTCGGGTCAGATGAACGTGCTGTTTTCACAATGTTGTGTGCGATCCGGAACCAGAGAGCGTACCATCTAGTGATGGTATATGAACAATGGCCGTGAAAGGAGGAAAAATCGAGCAGGTGGGAAACTATAAACGGGTGTGCCAACTGGCATCGATCGCACGCGGGCTAACAGAAAGTGCCTCCTTGTTATTGGAATTGTCACCAAAGTGGGCCAATCTGAAGAGCTCAAACTTGTCTGAGTCCCATCAGTGCGCGTACATGGGTCTGTAAAAACTTACAGAGGCCACAGGGAGCTACATGATCGACATGCTAATGTACATCCTCGTCTTGTCATGTAGATATTCAAGTTCTGTCTTGCAACCCGGGCGTTTGCGGGTATATATATAGACTTGCTCAGCGACTCTGGAGTCAATATCCCAGCGAAGAGTCAATTACTGGATAGGACCAGGACTTGTATACAAGTGGTGCTGCGAGGCGACACGAACCTGTCCGTGTATTCACAATTCAGCATGGTATCTATATGTATTGCATCGAATCATCTATATAAATGTGTCCCATCTTCTGTGCCTGAACGAAAACACATTCACGTGATCGAAAGGGATAGCCTTCCCTGACTCTTGCTGATGCTGATCCCGGGCCACTGTGAGTGTGTCAACATAAGCTGGAGGAAAGTATATGTACCGTCAAACGGACAACCCTGGGGGAGGGTTGAGATGGATTGTCCACCTGCTGCACCTAATACGAAATTTAGCTGTCATGACATGGTACATAATAACGAGGAAAAGCCACACTGGGCCTGCTTCCCTGGAATCTGCAGTACCTTGTGCACTACGAGAAGCATTTTTTTTCGAATGGCTGGGATTAGCAGCCCTTGGAGGCGATTTACGCTGCAACAACTCATGAGTTCCTGCATACAAACTCGAGGAACAACAAACCGGTAATTTTACGGTGGTTTTTGCGACCGCTCGCTAGGATGATATGTCAGACGCAGCACATCTGATTGTTTCTCAAGAGCACTCACTCGCTTACGTTTACCCGCAGCCATCCACGAACGACCCTCATTTGTGGCCTCCACTCCCGCTGGTGAGTGAGAATGGGATGGATGATGGGCAGGTTGACACGACAATTCTCTGGAAAAGGGATCCGGCTTGTGCAACGTCGGGTTCTTATTACTCTTCTTGATCCTCATCTGTAGCCACTTTTTAAACCCTGGAAGGCCCTGAGATGATTTGACTGGGTCGCGATGTTGCTCTGGATGCGCCTCCGGAGGAGAGGTCACTGGTACGGCATGGGACACCGGTACCTCATCTTCGTGGGGATGGGGCGAGGATACCGGGGATGGTGGCTCCAGCAATGTCAACACGGGGGGAAGAGGAAAATTTAGTGATCACGAACCTCGTCATAGTTGAATTGAGGAATGGGTGTGCTCGATGACTGTGTCATTGCGAGAACTTGGTTCGTGGGTGAAAAGACAAATGAATAGCTCAAGATCACCAATATCACCATCTTCGCTGCAGGTGTCGCACTCGGGCGAACTGGACTTCCAAGGGCCTACCGAGGTAGAGTCAGCTGGTTTGTTGTCATGGCCACCTAATGTCGAAGGCTCATCTGGTTGTCCTTCCTCGCGCGCAGATGCCTAGCATAGTGTGTCAACATGGGAGCGTAATGGGGCATGTCCGATAAGCCAACATTTTGAATGGACATGTGCTCACATAAAAGGGACCATACAAGTCCAGGAGGATATCACTGAGGTTACCCGTGGTGATTTTCCCGCCACGTCGTCCATCTGAAGAGAGGGCGATTGAGGCTACTAGTGTGTTTCCACCATTGTCCTCAATGACAGGGCCAGTGTTGATGAATCCAGGAATGAGATAAAATCCAGCGAAGGTAATAGCAATAAATTTGTCATTGGATGCTAGAGCAATAGAGTATATGTCGTCGCGGTCAAGAACCACTGATAAGAACCGCTGATTCAGCGATCTGGGACCCAGTAGCCGCATCGAAAGACTTGTTACCACATGGAGCAAAAATTTGCTGACCGTCATTCGACCATGCCAATGAAGTGCTTGGCCATGTTGAGGCTGTTCTCGTCTTGATGGTGACAAGTTCGTCGTCACTGTGACAATCAAAGACACGGATTGAGCTTTCCCGCAGGTAGTGGCGAAGTGGTCGCTATTTGGAGAGAACTTGATTCCGGTGAGATAGCGAGCATGTTGGATTGGGCCAAAGAGTCGCTCCCTGCGTGTGATGCTCCAGATGCTCGCTTCCTTCTCAGTCCCGATGGCAAACTTGTTCGAGTCCGGGGAGATGCATCAGCAAATCCTCACATCACTTTACATCACTTTAAGGCACTTTGACAATTCCACTAAGTAATCCACTAAGTAATTCTGTGAGTTAAAGCTGTCAAAGTCCGTAAAGCGCTAAAGTACTATTTGCTCATCGTGCTCTAAGTTTCCTAAAGTACTAAAGTAGCAAAGATCAAGTACCGTACCATAAAGTTAGTTGCCATGATAACATAGTATCCGACCGCTCACATACAAACGCGAACAGGAGGGGGCTGCATGAGGGTTGAGCGGGGGCGGGAGTGGGCGGGGTCGTGTGCGGCTGCATCATCGTCTTTGAGTTGTCAGCGAGGGAGAGGGGGGAGAGGTAAGGGCGTGTCCTCATCCTCGTCGTCTTCGTCCTCACTGTCTCGCCGTTGCATCACTGCATTGTCGTCTTTGAGTCGTCGACAAGGGAGAGGGGGGAGAGAGCGAGGGCATGTCTTCGTCCTCGTTGTCTCGCCGTTGTGTCGCTGCATTGTCATCTTCGTCATTGTCATGTCGTCATGAGGTGGGGGAGGACGAGGGGGAGAGAGGCAGAGGCAGAGGAAAAGGGCGAGGATGAGGGAGTCGTCCTCGTCGCGTCGTTGTGAGGTGGGGGAGGTCGAGGGAGGAGTGAGAGTGAGGGTAAGGGAATCGTCCTCGTCACCGTCGCGTCGTTGTGAGGTGGGAGGGAGAGAGACTCGAAGAGGGGACGATGGCAACAGCGACGGCGTTGTCATTGCCAGTGTCACGTCGTTGTCGTCGTTGTCGCGAGGTGGGTGAGGACGGGAGGGAAAGTGGGTGAGGGTGAGGGTGACTCGAGAGGGTGAGGGTGAGGGCCTCTTGTCGTGCTCGCCCACTCATCGTGGGGTCAGCGACAAGTGTGTGAATCTGTTCACAACGCACCTGGATGGCGTCCTTGGAACCGTCGTCGTCGTGTGTGGAGGTAAGGTGGGCGAGGTGGGCGATGATCGATGAGGCACGACCTGTGTGTGAGGTGCTGTCGTCGTTGTGTTAGTCGTGTCGCCGTTGTCGCGTGTGGCCTAGGTGGAAGTGGCATGGCTGTGATGTGAATACTTGATTGAGTACATAAGCAACTTTGGTGTGCTGAAATTTTCTTCAAGTCCGACATCACCCACCTTCACCTTCAACAACACAACAGCGACACAACAACGACAGTGACGCAATGGCGTTGGCGATACCACCACCACCACGACGCCGCGATGGCATTGGCGACACCACCATGGCCATGACGATGCTGCCACCGCCACAATGGTGTCAGCGATACCACCACCATGTCGACAACGCCGCCGCGATGGCATCGGCAACACCACCACCACTACTGCAACGCAGCAGTGGAATCGGCAACACCACCACTGGCACGACA
Organism: Boletus rubissimus; assembly: GCA_038092795.1. Lineage (NCBI taxonomy): Eukaryota > Fungi > Basidiomycota > Agaricomycetes > Boletales > Boletaceae > Lanmaoa > Lanmaoa rubissima. Next base: position 7,713 of record JBBPQZ010000487.1, on the reverse strand, counting down.
ACGACAACGACAACCTGCCGCCGCCGCGATGGCATCAGCGACACCACCACTACTGTGACGCCGCGGTGGAATTGGCAACACCACCACTAGCACGACAACGACAACGACAACCCCGCCGCGATGGCATCAGCAACACCACCACCATCATGACGATGCAACGTGACGCACATGACGATGGCGACGACAATACCACGTCGATGGCACCAATGTGCCCGTACTACCACTCTGGCCGCCCTCGCACGCCCTTCCCACCTCATCCACTGTCGCCTTGCCCTTCTCGCACACTGCCGCTGTCACCCTCACTTGCCCTGCCTTGCCCGCATGCGTGCCCCGACCCTCATGTGTGGCGGAGCGTCGCTCTAGCACCCAGCCCGCTCACATTCGCGAGGACGTGCAACTTGTTGCCTGTATTAAGTTTTTTCCAGTCACCTTTTGTAATATTATAGCATCTGGAATATCATAGTATTTCATTTTCATTTCAGTTGGTCAGGCTGTAAAGTGCACGAAAGCTCCAAAGTTGGTGAACGGTAAAGTGTGAAAGCGACCGTAAAGCAACTTTAAAGACGGAGGATCTACTTTAAAAGTAGTAATTTACTTTGCACGCATGACTGTGAAAGTGCCACAAAGTTCCCACAAAGTTCCTGTAAAGTGACTGTATGATTTGCTGATGTGTCAATGGCAGACACCTCGTTTGTGCTTTCCACCTCAATGAGCTTACCTCTTGACCATTTGCAACTCACCATCATCGAATCCCAACGCTACTCCCACCCAAAAGATGTTCTCCGTCAGGGTGGAATGCGACTACCCATACCCCACCAGAGTGACCAGCGTCAATTACTATTGTTGGGTCTGACCAAATTGTCAGCGTCTAACGAAATTACCCCTCAGTACTGCTACTACACACCAATCCGTGTCGACGTCATCCACACAGATGGTATACAGTCATTAGTTCTGAAGCGTGAAAGAATGAGGTGGTTCAGTTTACTCGTGGTAGGGAAATTTTCCCTAAACATGTTTCCTTGACAATGCTCAATAAGGGTCGCACTGCCAGCAAGCGCTTCGTGTCTTTGGGGTTATCCTTTGCTTGGATCCCAGCTACGTTGTGACGAACAGGCAATAAGTCAATACCTGCGAAACGTTCTCTTGTTGCCAAGGGTGGATTCTGCGTGAGGGGTCACCAGGTCAGCGCATCTGGGAAGGGCAACAATTAGGCCACCTGCCCAGTGGGAGCAGGTCGGTTTGACTAGCTACTTCGGGGTACATATTATTGAATCACCAGAGGGGTCTGTGTCAAAGTTCCAGTGCTCGAGCGCTCATTTTCCAACATCCAGCCTTGCTCGCCCAACTCTCGATGTTCCATCGTCGGGCAGTTGTGTTGGAATGGACAGGGTCTTTGAAACAGGTTGTCCACCGAAAACGAAACCCAAACTAAACAGGTGTTATGGAATGTTGAGGAAGTACCTTGAGCATGATCAGATTTTTTCCTCATGCGGACGACGTGCACAACGCCCCCCACATCAATTTCCCCGTCCCTTTCTACTTCTATTCATTTTCTCGCCAATTACTTCTGTCCTGAGCCTGTGGTCACCCTTCTACCAAGGTGTGTGATACTGACTCTCCAGCCTGGCTCTCCGCAGAACAAGCATGGCTTGTCGGCACACTCGCCACTGGAACAGGATATGGCATCATCATGGCCCTTTCCTGGCTCTGCTTTCATATCCTCTGGAATGAACTTGAAGCCAAAGGATGCGAGTTGCAGACGAAACCTTCTCCTCTGTATATTTGTGTTCGGATCGCTCTTTCTTGAATCTAACTCCCAGTTTACCCGATTGGCGTTTGTCAATTATTGTAAGTCTCCGTCCGAGTGCGTATGAGGAACAGATATTTTCTGTCCTTGTGAATTGGCTCGCTGACTCGCTACTGATATCTCAGCTGGCGTTTGATATCCGAAGACGTGTTGACACATTGAACATGATATCGTGGTGTGTATTAGGTCTGGCGGTGTCCCATCATCAATAGAGATTTCGGGGCTCTCTCGTGGTGCATCGTTGTTGCCATCATGGGCCTCGTGGAGCTTTCGTCCTGTAGTGAGTATCATTACTCACCCATAAGTTTTCTAACCTTGAACGTCATGCCTGTCCGCTCGCGCCGTCCCATAGCCCTAGGCACATTTTTTCTCTTACAAATCCCCTTGCCATTATCATCGCCTTACATCAACGCTGGTCGTCCTATCAACTGGACCTTTCCCTGCTTCTATCCTCAATAGTCGTTGTAACGCTTCTCATCGTCATCCGATCGCTGCTCTATCATGGTCCAAGTACTCAGTGCATGCGATGGCGTGTATGACGGTCACCGCGACGAGTCCGCAGCGGTCCATGCCACATTTTCACACTTATTCTAGATTCCGCTTACCTCGAACAATCCCCGTTTGCTACACGTTCCTACAAGTCCTCCGAAAGCGAAGTTCATATAGGTCGCTCAATCGCTTCCCACCTCATATATCTTGATTTGATGATGGGAGTAGGACAATGTTCGTCACTCTGTGGGCCCATCGAACATACCGTTCTCGGAATATTGTGTGCAATGATTAGAGAGAATACAATATATTGTGAAGGTGCTTCGAGTGAGTAGCCACATCATGATCAGTGTACTCAATTGGCGTCCACTAGCGGTCCCTGTCCATCAAGGACAATCACGTCGGGTCTTGAGCGCTCACACATGGATCAGTAAGAAATTATCAATATTGAGCTCAGGGGGGAGGAACGTGGTAAGCTAATGCACATACATACTCTTCTTGTCATGTGCCAGGCCTTCAGATCTGCAATAGCTCAAATTAATTATACTCTGTTCTGCAGTCCCAGCGTCTGCGGGCGTATAGACTTGACCGTGGAGGTAATATCCCAGCGAGCTCAGTTCTGCATAGGCTTGTGCTATTAGTGGTGCTACAAGGCGACACAAACCCGTCCATATACTCACGATTCAACATGTATTGCATCGAATCATGTAGATCAATGTGTTCCATCTTCTGTGCCTGAGTGAAAACGCATCCACATGGGAAACACGATTGAAAGGGTAGCTTTGCCTGGCTCTCGGTGATGCTGGTCCACTATGAGCATAACAACATAAGCTGAAGAAAGTATGCGTGCTGTAAGATGGACCACCCCAGGGGAGGGCTGAGAAGGGTTGTTCACTTGGTGTGACTAATAGAAAATGAGCCATCGTGGTATGGTACATAATAACGAGAAAAAGACACACTGGGCCTGCTTCCGTTGGATTTGCAAGACCTTGTGCACTACCAGAAGTATATTTTTTCAGATGGCCGGGATTAGCAGCCTTTGGGGGTGATTTACGCTGTGATGTCTGATGAGTCTCTGTATACAAATTCGAGGAACAACGAACCTTTGGTCTTCCAAACGATGTCGCGACCATTTGCTAGAATGGTATGACATGACATCCAATAGTCCGTTAAGGAAGAGCACTCACTGGCTTACATTGGCCTGCAGCCATCCATGCAGGGCCCTCGTTTGTGGCTTCCATTCTTACTGATGACCGGGAAGGAGATTGACGATTGTCAAGTTGATGCGACGTTTTTCTGGAAACAGGATCTGATTCATGCAAAGCCGGGTTCTTGTTACTCTTCCTGATCTTCGTCTGTAGCCACTTTTTAAACCCTGGAAGACCCTGAGATGATTCGACTGGGTCACGACATTGCTCTGGACGCGCCTCCGGAGGGGAGTCACTGGTACGGCATAGGACGCGGTAAGGGGTGGTATCTCGTCCTTGTTGGGATGGGTCGAGGATACCGGGGACAGTGGCTCCAGCAGCGTCACCACGGATAGAAGAGGAGAATGTAGTGATCGCGAACCTCGTCATAGTCGAACTGAGGAGCGGGCAAGCCTGATGGCACCTCTTCCTATGCGGTCGTTAGAACTCGCTCCGAGAGGGAAAATAACGAACAGATACCTCGAGGAGATCACCATCATCATCTTCACCATGGGTCTCGGGTTCCAGTGAACTGGAATTCGTAGCTTGCTCCTGGTGCATGTAAACAATGGAGTCAGTGAGTCGGGTGCATACGTGGGACAGATGTGATCAATCTGTGTTGATGAGATTGGGAGTGTATCATGTATCCCTGCGAATTGGCTCGTCGACTCATTGCTGGTATGCTCTCGGTCGGGCCCGGGGTTGAATTTCTAAAAGCATGCTGACACATTGATCATCATAACGGGACTCTGTGTTTTAGGTCTGGCGGTGTACCATCATTCATAAGGATTTCGGGGCTCTATCGTGGCACGTCGTCCTCGCCGGGGCCATCACGGGTCTCATGCAACTAGCATCTTATGGTGAGTATTATAATTCCTTCGTACACACTTCGGAGGTTTTCTAACCTTGAATGGAGTCACGCCCGCCCGGACCTTTCTGTGCTTTGTTATCCATATTGTCGTACGTGGCACTTCTCAAAATGTGATGTGCGATGATCAAATAGAGTAGAATAAGATTGTGAATATGCCTTCTTGTCATTGGTATCGCCACCACAGAGACAATCTGAGGAGAGCTCATCGATGTGAATGGTGTCGCCGGAATGAATCTGCGTCCATGCACTGGATCGTCTGCTAGTGAGTTCCTCTCCATGAGGGGCAATCCCATTTGAATCCGTGATGGAACAAGAAAAACATCGACGCAGGAGGAATGCAAGTTGTATTTTTTAGGTTTGCAATTGCAATAGCTAGAATCAATTAGACAGTCCTCCAATCCCGGGAGCCCCGGCATGCGCAGGGGTCGATTGGTTGACCAATCTCGACCGACCCCTGTGAATGACCAATCTGCCCTTTTGTTTACCCACTTTCCTCGGTACCTTTGACTTCGATCGACTCCGGTTGGTCGCACCTCAATAATGACCACACCCCGAATGAAAGCCAATCTCCAGCTGCAGAGTCCACCTGGCGCGATGAAGACATCAAAAAAGCACATCAGAACAATGTCTACTACCCCTTTTCAGGCAGAGACGAATGGGAGATGGGGAAATTCTTGTGCGAGCACATGAATCGAGGGCAGATCACCCGATACTTAAGGCTGGAATAGGTGAATAACAACCATCTCCAGCTCACATCGTCGCTGTCCTAATAAAATCAGTTCCAGAACATGTCTTTCAAGTCCATGGACGAGCTCTTTTCATGGATGGACTCCTTGCCTCAAGGCCTCAGGCCCCGCAGTGACGCTGCACGAGGATCGAAAGAGTTCAAGATGGCTGTAGACTCGTGGTGAGTCTGTCCCCCGTTCAAACATTTCGATTCAGAAAGCTCGGGAATGAAATGGATGTTCTGTTGTCAGACATACTCGAGCGAAGGTGACACGTGTAGTAGGATCAAGCAGTAAAACCGTCAATAAGGCAATTGTAATTGTCAGGTTGACTTTTGTTCGGAAACTCTCTGGAAGACGATCAACTCGGAATCTGTGATGGGTTTTAGGTCGATAATATACGCGCTTTGTTGTGCAGAGAAGGTGGACTGTTGAAGAAGAACGAGAACTGGACCGATCTAGCACCCCACTGGCGGGTCACCTCGTGAAGGCTACGCACATCAATTCTTGATATAGTAGGTTCTGGTATTCGTAAGTGGCTTATGATACATGCAGCTCCAGGACTGTGATCGCCACAGTGCATGGCACTTGAAGCTTGAGCTGAAGCACATTAACAGTACACGTTCGGACCCAGCGACGGGGGAAATACTTTTTCTCGACACTTTCTATGAACGACCCCTTGTACCACCAAGACTACCCTACACTTACATGCAACTGTTCCTTGACGCCATCTCCATCTCCTTCCAGCTTTCTACACCCTTACCCGACCTATCAATGTCTGGTACACGACAAGCTTCATCTTCCATGCTGGTGGACCGGTCGACATCTGTGAAAATGGTCGTTTCGGACATGTCGCTGTTCGCCTTCCATGCTCTTTCTTCTGTGGGTGATTTACAGGTTGCGGCGCTGATATTAATAACCGATCATTACTTGCCGACGTTACATGTCGCTCACCACTATCGTCCTTCGCTCGCCTCGGAGAGACCAAGGGACATCAAACTTCCTCAGTTCGAAATAGTTGACCGGACGCAAGCTAAGTTCAAGAGTGGTTCAGCGAAGCTGTCGACATGGCATTCGAGAAATCGAGCGGTGTCTGGGAAGGTAGACAAGTCTCACACACCATCTCAAAGACCCAGCGATCTACCCGGTTCTCCGAACCCCTTCATCCCCAGCCCCTCATCTGAGGTAGAGGATAAGTTGCCAGTACCTCCTGCCATCGAAGCTTCTGGTTGGCTGGCCCCCCCCCCCCTTCCCGTCCAAGGAAACTTCACGAACTGTGGCTGTCGCGATAGCGCCGCTTCACTTGTTCTTCGATCTTGGCATGATTTTCAAGGAGAATCTACTTACACACTTCGTTGAGGATATCATGTCGGCTGCAATCTTCAATCCAAGGAAGCCAACAGACGTAGTAGAGAGTCAAATCTTCCATCAACAAAACCTCAGAGAATTGAACGAGGGTGATGTGGATGAGGAAGAGGACGTTTGAGTTCGACGAATATCTCGCCGTGCAAGAGGGAGAGAAGAAGAGAGAAACCGACTAGAAGCACTCGTTTTAGAAGACCTCGACCTGGGCTGAATTATCAGCGCACGGGGACTTCGAAGCCGAAGCCATTCCGACAACAACCAGCTTTACCCAAACGGAAGGTTGGTACTTTGTTCATCTTTTGCTCTCTTCACTCAAGACATTTTAGACAACAGTACCAAGTGAATCTGGCCTCGGTATTCACCTGACATGCCCAATGATTCGAGTTGAAGTACGCTGTCCCCCTCCCCCTCCTCACCTACCGTGATCTGGCTGTATGCTGTTTGACCTCCATGGCTTGACAATTTCCAATCCCCCTCCCTCCACCAAATCCTCTCTCAGGTTTTCAGAGGGGACGAAATCGCCACCGCCGCACTCGGGCGACAACATCTCGAGTGTAATCCTGAGTGTACGTTTGCAAGAGATACTCGCCGCTTACTCCTCTGTTGGCAATAACGTGGCTCACGCCATTTTGACACTTGGTTTCCTACCAACTAAGGAGGTTGAACCTGACATGAGCGCACTTTTGGCCACGGAAACCGAAGCAGATACACTCTTTTCTATCGTATTGGGAAGACCCAACATTGCGAGGGAATCGACAAGTATCCCTTCGAACAAGTTGTCCATGACTGTTGACATTCCTTTGGTAAACCTTGTTATAGATAAGGCTGTGGTCGACGGACTCCAGTATTGGGCAGATGACGTGGCTCAACTCATTGAGTGGAGTTTTGCAGCTCCAGACAGTGCAACAGAAGCCCTCCCGAGTTGCAATCCAAGCTTAATCAGAAGCTGGTACTTCACCAAGTCGTGGCACAGTGGAACCCATAGTATTTATCTGGTCATCTTGGAGTTAAGTCTCAAATTCAAAATCATGGATTTGCCAGGCACATGATGGCATCATGTAGAGGCCATCTCTACGATCATTTTGAGCCCCTAACCATGCAAATCTGTGGTCACAATGTTGAGATAAAAATCAAACAAGGATGCATTGTGCACATATCTTAAATCACTGTGAAGCTGAGTTTCTGGGAGCTCAGAAGTGTTACCAATGGATTTGGAGGGTCCAAAAGCCCCTGGAAAAAATGCCACAATGCTTCCAAGAAGTTCCTTTG
>JBBPQZ010000486.1:0-14880 GCA_038092795.1 Boletus rubissimus | reverse complement strand
AAGTTTAGCCAACATATCTCTTGCACAACAAGTGCAACAACACTGTAGTCTAGCAACCTACTGTTGTCTAGCCCCAATACTAGTGCGTGACCACTAGGAGATCATAATACTAACCAGACCATTAGTCAAACCATTTCAATTACTCCAGTCCATATACATTTGTAGAGGATTGGCGAACAAACCACGTACTGTCCACACTAAGTTTATGTTATGAACTACCGCTGAAGCGTCTGATCACTTCCACAAGGCTCAGACGATGCTCGCAGAGTACACGACTCCTGGCTCAATGAAGAGGGTATGTGGGTCCTTTCTGAACAACACAGTCTACAATGACCAAGAGGCCAAGGCAATGACTATCATGGTTGTTATGAACTATCTCTGAAGAGTCTGATCACTTCACAAGGCTCAGGTATCTGCTTGCAGAGTACACGACTTCTGGCTCAAGAATGAGGGTATGGGGGTCCTTTCCGAACAACACAGGCTACAATGACCAGGAGGCCAAGGCAATGCCTATAGTGGTGAACAAAGTGGATTAGACTGGGGATACCAGTCGCAATGTGCTACCTTATATACTATACAGGCTCGCGCACAGACCATGCTATGCGTGGGATGAGTTACCATAAATAGACTAAGTGTTCTCACGAGTGTGAGAAAAGAAGCAACGGAGATCAAAGGGGCTGTGAGAGAAGAGCGGAAATTAAAGGGGCGTGGTCACCTCGTGGTATGACGTCATTGGTTCTAGACCTGGTCATGTGAGGGTTACCATGGTCACGTGCACAGATCATGTGACTGAAAAAGGAAAAGGTACAAGTCTGAAAAGTTTGAAAATGTTCGTATTATAACAATGGTAAACAAAGTGGATTAGACTGGGGATTCCAGTCACAGAGTACTACCTTATATACTGTACAGGTGCGCGCACAGACCATGCTATGCATGGGATGAACTACCATAAGTAGACTAAGTGATCTCACAAGTGTGAGAAAGGAACAACGGAGATTAAAGGGGCTGTGTGAGAAGAGCAGAAATTAAAAGGGCGGGGTCACCTCGTGTTATGACATCATTGATTCTAGACCTGGTCATGTGAGGGTTACCATGGTCACGTACACAGATCATGTGACTGGAAAAGAAAAGAATACAAGTTTGAAAAGTTTGAAAATGTTCATATTATAACAGTTTATCACTGAATTCCTCTAGTAGATTTAGATACTAAATTCATCTAGGAGATATTTATCCCTAGCTTATAGTGTAACATTCATGGGTAGGTAAGGCATAAGTCTGGGGAACTTTGTTTTAGTTCTATTGCATTTGCCTACAAAGAAGACATCGCCCCACATTGTTTATATATGGTCGTCCGCCATACAAATAAGAATAACGTTGCTACCGGGCATAGAGCACTAGCCCCTGTTGTCAGCTGAGTGCCTAGCTGTCCATGTTGGTACTATGCCGGTGTACCCAGGTTCACATGATCACCTGTGACGTCACATCTAACGTGGATAGTATTTCTGTATGCCATAGCCAGGCGGATCCGGTCTTCCCCACACCTCTCTTCTTTTATGTATTTTCGTTTTGGATTCTAGTATAGGTCACTGCAGCCACCTTCCTCGTTGTATTCAAAGAAGACGTTATTACCTCCGATCAAAGAAATATTTCCTTAGGCAGCAAGTTTGTAGACTGTCTAGAGTGTGGTTGAAATAGTCCACACAGTAAGCAGTTGAAAGAAGATTTTCAAGATTCCTTCCTGATCCCGTACCCAAAAGGTCTATTGGCCTTCCCACAACAAGCAACACACCGAACACCACTCCTTCTCATTTGAATATTTCAGTGTAGAACACTTCTGCTCATATTTTTGCCCTATCCACTATCTCAAACCTGTAACCAAGTATATTGAACTCGGTGGACTTAGACGATCTTGTTGCAAGGCTGTCCACCCTAAATGTAAACCAAGAAAAGAACAACATGACAAAGAAGATAGCCGATCCTGACAAATGGGACGGCGATCGCTCCACCTTCTGTCTTTGGTGGGTCAAGTTGCATTTATGGGTAGATGCCCAAACGTGGAAGTTGGACAAGTTGAGGTGCATTGCTGTCCTTTCACATTTTGAGAAAAAGGTGGATGGCTTCGCCCAGCTCATGCTGGAGAAATACCTTGATGATGAGGAAATAGAGGTCAAAAATGGCCAAGATGTCATTATCGGCACAAAAGGAGATTTGGCTTGGCCAAGTTGGTCCAAGTTACAAAAGGAGATAAAAGACTATTTCCAGATTGACATACTCGCCCACGAGTCGCTTCGGAAGTTGGAAGGTCTTCGTCAAAATGGCCACCCCATCGATCTCTTCCTCCAATGTTTCGAGGTTCTTCAGAATGAGGCGAACATTGAGGACTACCACGCAATTACGCTCCTGAAAAAGGCAGTTGACTGCCGCATCTATGAATGGGTTCAAATGAATCACCCGGGATTAGAGTTCGGCGTCAATGAGCTCAAGGAAAATTATAGAGCCATCAGAAGGACATACAAACAGATGGTGATTGAGCGTGGTCCCCCCTCCAATTCCCATTTCATCCCACAGTCTCAGAGCCATTATCAATATCTGCCTCCTTCTCAGCCTCCCCTCCCTTAACATCCACAGTTTACGGCAACTGGGACTTAGCCGGGCCGCGGTACCCCCATGGAGATAGGAGTGCAGCAAGCTGCACCCGCAAGGCCAGACACTCGAACATGTTTCTTGTGTAATCTCCCTGGGCACATCAAGCCTGACTATCCCAAAAACCCGTATCGTTGTCCGTCCTGTTCTCCTCAACAGCATCAGCAGATTGTTTGGGATTACGACCAGAGAGCTTACGTCTCCATCCCTGAATATTCCCAAGCGCATATGGTGCAACAATCTCTCTCCCATCCTCTTCCCATTCCTGTTAAGACCGGGTCAACTCTGATACGAACTCTGGAACTCCAGAGTTATGTCCAAGGGAAGGGAATGGGACTTTGGCTTCACCGTATGTGGTGCACCCTTGTCAGAGTCTGGTGTCCCGGATTTGTGGAGATGGTCGGAGGTGAGTCGGAGGTTGACCAAGGGTTGGGGACAACCCAAAGTCGATCAGAGAAAGGTTGGAGAAGAGTCGTCAAGACTCAGACAGAAGTCAACGGAGGTGGAGGTGAGTCTAAGATGATATTCAAACTGGAGTACAAGCCCTATTGGTACGACTTTATATATGGAGTAGAAACGGGAGACAGAGTAGTAAAGTCCGGGAGTCTGAGTATTTTCGAGGGTACGAGTATTTTCGAGGAGAAGAGTATTTTCTAGGGTAAGTAACGAGACAGAGGAATGTAGCTGAAAGAGTCAGTGGGTTACTACGACAAAGTCAGGGAAGACAGAGATGACAGGGTACAGGGTAGACGGAAGTGAAAAGGGATTGGAAATACACTATACAGGATATATGAGGTGGAGAGACAACTCTGGAGGTCTGGAGTTGCGATATAGATGAAATAGATCCAGAGTTGGTGTGTAGAGCACCGGAGTTGCCGAAGTTGGACTTGTATGGATTTTGGGATATGACAGTATTCCCCTCTTAGGCCTGAACCCCTGAAGGCCTATTAGTGACAATGTGGAGTTACGAAAAATCGGAGTCCGAAAATTTGTGGGTCGGAGGCAAAAGCCTATAAAACTAACTCGATCCTACCGGTACCTCTCTATCCCAAACCACCACCATGTCCGAAAAAGAAGACATCAGCAAATGGTCTGATGCCCGCCTGGCAGAGAACGATGATGACGACAATGACCTTTGCGCGGCGAAGTTCGCCAAACGGAGGCAACAATCGAAGGCAAAGAAGGAGGAGGAGGCAAGGTGGAAGGCGGAGAAGGAGAGGAAGAAAGCGGAGGAGGAGAAAGCGCACGAGGAAACGAGGTGCAAGGCAGCCAAAGCAGTGGCCAAGAAAAGGATGAGTCAAGACCTTGTCGGAGCTGATGGAGCTGACGGAGCCAAGGCTGAGGAGGTGCGCGAGCAGCAGCAATGCGCCAGGACGAGTAAGGGGAAAGCAAGGGAGGTGTCGGAGGTGGAGGCATGCACCTGGTGCATCGCCAAGGACCTCGAGTGCATCCAGGAAGCGGGGAAGGCGACGTTGTGCAAGGAGTGCTGGAGGGTGAAGGCGAAATGTGTCCAGCCGGGGACAAAGGAGGCGGAGAAGCCAGCACAAAGGAAGAAGAGGGCTGCGGAGGGGGCTGCTCAGCCGGCGAAGAAGAAGAAGTGGACGGACGAGTCGGAGGAGGGGTCGAGCGCCGCCGCGGGGTCCTCATATGAGGCAGACTTCGTGGAGGCATTGAGGGTGTGGACGCAGGTGGGGCGGACGATGACAGCTGCTGTGAGGGAGCTCCAGGACGCAGTGCAGGCGCAAGCTGAGCAACTGGAGGACCAGGGCACCTTCATGGCACACCTGATTAACCTCAAGACGACGGAGGTATATGGAGAGAGGGAGCCGTCGGAGGAGGAGGAGGAATTGGGGAATGAAAAGGAGAGTGAGGTGACGAAGGAGATAGTGGAGGAGGTGATGGAGTTGAGGGCAGAGGTAGGAGAGGCAACGGCCAAGGCCATCCAGGAGATGGTGGAGGAAGACACGGCGATGGAGGCGAAAGAGGAGGAGGAGGACAATAACGTGGAGGTAGAAGAGGAGGTGTAGGGGGTAAATAGCGTTTTATTGTAAAATAAAAATGCAACCTTTTGTCCAGTCATGCAGAGTGAGGCCCAGGCTTGTCCGGATAACGGGAGTGGAAGTTGTTAACGAGTTCGGAAGCATGTCTGAGCTCCACGGCTAGCAGCCAGGAGGTTTCTTCGTCAGTACCTTCATAACCAGACCACCACATGAGGTAGAGCAGTTTGCAGTGTTTTCTTCATCGGTCTATTTTGGAGTCGAGGATCTCAGAGATCTCGAACTCCGGTTCTCCGTCCACTTCGACTGGAGGTGAAGGAGATTGTATCCGGTTGGAAATGACATTGGGTACGGAGGGTTCTAGTTGCGAAACATGAAAGACAGGGTGAACGGACTTCATAGAGTTGGGGAGTCGGAGTGTGAAGGAGTGGGTCCCTGCCTGAGTGATAACGGTGTACGGTCCCAAGTTCTTCTCAAAGAGTTTCTTCGAAGGTCTAGTGGAGCGGAAGTACTTAGCTTTCACGAAAACCTGGTCACCGACTTTGAAGTCTGGTGCCGGAGTTCACTTGGCATCCGCGGGTCCTTGGTAACGCTGTTGGACATGGGCCATTTCTTCACGGAGGAACTGATGAAGGGTATCGAGGTCGATGGAGTATTCTCGAGTGTGAGTGGAGGTGAGATCTCGTTCCGGATAGACGGAGATGTTGGGGTGATAGCCTTTGTTGGTGAAGAACAGAGAAACACCGGTGGTAGCGCTAGGGGCATTGTTGTAGAAGAACTCCGCAAGGGGCAGGAGTTCGGACCAGTTATCCTGCTGGTAGTTACAATAGATGCAGAGGTACTACTCGAGAGTCTGGTTCATCTGCTCCGTTTGACCATCTCCTTCCGGGTGATAACCGGAGGTGAAGTGGAGTCGGATATCCAGAGCTTTTCCTAAGGAACAGAAGAAGTGAGAGACAAACTCGGTTCCTCGATCGGAGGTGATGTGGGAGGGAACTCCGTGCTTCGAAAAGACATGGAGGAGGAAGAGTTTGGCAAGCTCCGGGGACGTGATCGTGTCATGAGTGGGAATGAAGATGCATTGTTTGGAGAGACGGTCTACGACCACGAGTATCGCCGTGAACCCAGAGGACTCGGGGAGTTGTTTGATGAAGTCCATGGAGATAGAGTTCCATGGCTTCTCAGAGATGGGGAGCTGCTTTAGGAGCCCATAAGGGCAGTGCCGGGGGACCTTCGCGTGGGCACAGAAGGTGCAGGAGGAGACATAGTCCTTAACGAACGTCCTGATACCTGGCCAAGTGTATTCGTGGCGAATCAATTCCAACGTCCGGTTCTGGCCGAAATGTCCGGAGAGGGGATGATCATGTTTGCATCGGAGGATGCGGAGTTGGAGGTCATTAGAATCAGGGACATAGATGCGGTTATCCAAACAGAGGAAACTGTTGGAGTTGACTGACCAACGAGAGTTAGGAGATTTGGGGGTGGACATGTGGAGTTCGGCGAGAGAGTCGGAGGGAAGGGCAGAGAGAATGTTGCTGTGAAGCTGCTCGACGTCATAGAGGGTGCTTGCCCAGAGGACCGGAGCAGCGAGGATGGTAGCTCATAGGGACGCAGCGAGCTGTTCTTGGGTGAAAATGGGGCAGAAATTATGGGAATTGACGCGAGCATAGTCCTTATCCCCCTCTTTGAGATAGACGTTCTAGCGTCTAATGAGGGCATCAGGCTTCGCGCCAAGGCGTCCGGGGCAAAAACGGACAACCATGTGGAACTGGAAAAGGAACTCCAACCACCAGGCTTGCCAGCGAGTCAGGAGTTTGGTAGTAGCGAAGTACTCTAGGTTCTTGTGGTCGGTGACGACGTCAGTGGGGGAACCGGAGCCTTCCAAGTAGTGATGCCAAGTCCGGAAGGACTCATGAATGGCGAGAAGCTCCTTATCGTGGGTGTCGTAGTTGAGCTCTGGAGCTGAAAGCATACGGGAGTAGAAAGCGACAGGCCAGAATTCCTCATCCGGACAGCGGATAGAGAGGATACTGGCGATAGCGTAGTCGGAGGCGTCTGTTTCTACAACCATCGGAGCGTCAGGAACCCAATGGGTGAGGATAGGAGTGGAGGTGAATGCGTCTTTCAAGGCATAGAAGGCGGAGCGGCAATCATCACTAAAAGACCATGCAGTACCTTTGCGAGTAAGGTGAGTCAAAGGAACGACAATGTCGGAGTAATTCGCTATAAAGCAACGGTAGAAGTTGGTGAAACCAAGGAATGATTGAATGTCCTTGACCTTCTGAGGCTCCAGCCATTCCTGTATCATCTTAATCTTGTCTAAAGACATAGTGAGACCAGAGGGCGAAAGGAAATAACCGAGATACTCAGTAGTATCAGTGGACCACTCGCACTTCTCAGGTTTTGCGTAGAGGCCGTGTTTGCGGAGTCTCCGGAGAACTTCCCAGACCTGTTCTTTGTGAGAGGCGGGGTCCGCAGAGTAGATGAGGATGTCGTCCAGGTAGACTATAATGCAAACGTCCAAAAGATCAGCAAAGACCGTGTTAACAAACCGCTGAAATGCCGCAGGGGCATTGGTAAGACTGAATGGCATTACAAGCCACTCATACGAGCCGTAGCGCATCTGAAAGGATGTCTTCCATTCATCTCCCTTCGTAATGCGGACTAGGTGATAGGCATGCCAGAGGTCGATTTTGGTGTAGATCTTGGCACGGCTCGGAGCGTCTAAGAGGTCGGAGATACGGGGAAGGGGGTAGCGGTCTTTCTTCATGATTTTGTTAAGTCCTCGGAAGTCAACGCAGAGGCGAAGGGAACCGTCTGTTATGAACTACCGCCGAAGCGTCTGATCACTTCCACAAGGCTCAGACTATGCTCACAGGCTACATGTGTCCTGGCTCACGAAGGAGGGTATGGGGGTCCTTTCCGAACAATGCAGTCTACAATGACCAAGAAGGCCAAGGCTGTTACAACTTCTTCTTTTCTTCGTACTTCTCTTTCGTCTCGTCTCAATTCATGTACTACCATCGGTGCTAGGACCTCTCATTCAGAGAATCCTAGCACGTCCCACAGACTATATTCCATTTCTCCGCCATTGGCTTCTTCAACTACCTCCATACCCTTGGCGCATCCTCTTACCTTATTTGTCTCGTTGATTCTCCCGCGATGTGTCGGCCGCGTGTTCTGATCTTCATCATTACGCATCCTTCCTTTTCGGTCTTCTTTCCATTCTGTGACGCGTCTTCTTTTGATCCGTAACGCGTCACTCTTTCTTTCTTCGTCTCCCTTGCATTTCTTACTTAGGTCCATGCGCAAGGAGACTACATATAAAACTGACTCGAGCATCACTTAGATCCTTAGTTTAGACCTCCTTCGATTTACGCTTGTATCTCGTCGCCGCTAAGCAATCTACTTGCTTC
The DNA here is from genome assembly GCA_038092795.1 of Boletus rubissimus. NCBI lineage: Eukaryota > Fungi > Basidiomycota > Agaricomycetes > Boletales > Boletaceae > Lanmaoa > Lanmaoa rubissima. Next base: position 6,824 of record JBBPQZ010000486.1, on the reverse strand, counting down.
TCTCGTCTTACTCGCCTGCGATTAGGAAACCTCTAGATCGCTTCCTTGATTGGCTTGTCCTTCGACTCGCCAATACCTTTGTCCACCGTTGGAGGAATCCCCACAATGGAAGTACTGCGCGTCGGTTTCCCAAGCCAACTATCCTTGATCGAACCCCTGCGTCGTCGATCTTCAAACCGACTCCTTGTTCTCGAAGGCCTTAGCGATTACTCCTAACCCGGATAGTCGTAACAAAAGGTCTAAACTCTCTTGCTGAGGCTACCACCGCGTAAGCCTCCACCATTCACCCTCAGCGAAACCACCCTACGTGGGGACTTTACCGTCCCGCACCAGCTGAACCTTCTTCCCCGGAGGAATCGGACAAGTCTTCTCATCTAGAGGATCAGGAACCCGACGAACTTTCTTTACAGATCGAACACACGCTTCACCACCAGTCAGCAGACCAGTGAGACTGGAACCTAGCCACTGCCCTCTCCCGCAGCCTTTCCATCCCATCCGAACCCACGACTTCTCCCACCTCTCCTACTCCTACACATTCTACCCACTCCGGTCCACCTCGTGCCGCTTCTTCTATCGCTAGCACTCTTACTAGTGCTCCTGTTCGTCCTCCCCCTTTTCCATCCTTACCTTCGTCCTCGCCCATGATGTCCTCCCGCACCACTGAGCTCTGCCTTGGCACCCCCGAGATCTTCGATGGTTCTTACGACAAGGCCATACCCTGGTTAAACACCGTGTTGTTCTACCTCACGGTAAATGTAGCCACCTACAACACCGACCCTAAGAAGGTCGCCTTCGCCCTGTCTTTTATGACTAAGGGACCCGCCCTCACCTGGGCAAACACCTACTGGATGTCCACTATCTCTGGTGGCGTCGCGGCCATCGGCACTTGGGAAAACTTCGTTAAAGTTTTCAAAACCGCGTTCGAACACCACGACACGGTCAACAATGCAATCACTTGGCTCACCACGAAACGTGTTCTCATCGGTAAGAACGGCATTTACAACCCCTCGCTGAACTCCTATATAGCCGAGTTCAAAAACAAAGTCGCTACGTCTCAGGTCCAGGACAACAACGTCCTGATTTCTTACTTCGCTTCCGGACTTCCCCCTGCCCTCATGAGGAAGATCATGTCTATGGAAAAAGTTCCCTCCACCATCGACGTCTGGTACGAGAAAGCTGTCCACTTCCAGACCCAGTGGGATCATGCCGCTGAGCTATCGCGCCGATACTCCCGTCCCTCGTACCAACCCCACCAGAACTTTTCCTCTACCTCCCGAACCCCCGCCAAAGATCCCGACGCCATGGATGTCGACGTAATCCGTGTCCCGAAATTAACCCCGGAAGAAAGGAAGCGCTGTATTGAAAAGAAACTCTGTTTTAGATGCCGTAAACCCGGCCACTCCGGCCCTGCCTGCCCCACTTTCCCTACAGCTGCCAAACCGGTCATAAAGGCGATCGGTCAGGATGATGATGAAGATCTCCCACGTCTTCAAGAAATAGACGATGACGATGAAGATGTCCCAGCGGTCAGGAGGGTTAGGTTCAAAAAGATGGATTTTTGAATAGGGGAACTTCTTCGATGCGAGTCTCCCCTTCTTCTTCTCCCGTGTGTGCACCTGTACTTGTAACATCCACTACCAAAGCAATGCAAATCCCCGTTCAAGTAATCGTACCTTCGCACACACTCAAAGCCATCAACACCCGCACCCTCATCGATAGTGGAGCCGACATCTCCTGTATTGACTGGGACTTCGCCCGCAAGCACAAGCTTCCCCTCACAAAGCTTGACAAACCAATCTACGCCCGGAACGCCGACAACTCCCTTAACAAGAAAGGCGCTATCCAGTACTCCTGCTCGCTATTCCTCAACATTGAGGATATAGCACGACAAGTTAACTTCAGGGTCATGTCCCTCGGGCGTGACAATGTCCTCCTCAGACTCCCTTGGTTGAAAAAAACCAACCCTGCCATCGACTGGACCAAACGGACTCTTTCACTCTCCAAAAGTCTCGACCAGTCGGAGGAACTCTACGCCTTGCACGCGACGGATTACGACCGTCACTCATCCAAATTTTGGAAACCACCGCCCCGCGCCCCTCGACATATCCATGTCGACTCCGTCACCCACTCTCATTTGTTCGAGTATAACGAATGGAGAGATCCCTCAGCCCATTGTCAACACGACAACGACATTCGGATCATGTTCCGCATCATCAAGAGCGGATCCCAATATATCCCCAAAGGATCCCTGGTCATCGGACGCCTTACTCAGGCTACCGAACTTGCCATGGCTGCCGAGAAGGAAAAACCTAAACCAGTTCTCCCAGCAGAATACTCCGAGTACGCTTCCGTCTTCTCCAAGGAAGCCACTGACCATGTCCCACCCTCGCGGCCTTACGATCACGAGATTAACCTCAAAGACTCCTTTACCCCGAAGATCGGGAAACTCTATCCCCTTTCACCCGAGGAACGCACTGCCACTGAGTCCTTTTTACAGGAAAATCTAGATTGCGGCAAGATCCGCCTTTCGAAATCCCCTCAAGCTTTGCCCTTCTTCTTCGTCAAAAAGAAGGATGGCGGCCTCCGCCCCTGCCAAGACTACCGATACGTCAACGAACACACCGTTCGTGACGCCTACCCTCTACCCCTTGTATCCGACCTCGTCGATAAACTCCGTGATGCCAAGGTCTTTACCAAGTTCGATGTTCGATGGGGATATAACAATGTCCGAATTAAAGACGGACACCAATGGAAGGCCACCTTTATCACCCATAAGGGGCTTTTCGAACCCACGGTTATGTTCTTTGGTCTCTGTAACTCACCCGCCACGTTTCAGAGATTCATGAATGATTCATTCCGTGACATGATCGCCGAAGGATGGCTCGTCATCTATATGGACGACCTCCTCATTGCCTCCCCCGACGAGGCTACCCATACTGAACGAACTAAGCGTGTTCTTCAACGCATGACCGAACTCGACTTGCACCTCAAACTGGAAAAGTGCAAGTTCGCCGCTACCGAGGTAGAGTATCTCGAGATGATTGTCAAACCCGGACAACTTGCCATGGACCCCGTCAAGCTTGACGGGATCGCCTCCTGGCCAGTCCCCTCCACCATTAAGGATGTTCGATTCTTTCTCAGTTTTGCCAATTTCTATCGCAGATTCATCCCCGACTATTCTAACATCGCTCACCCCCTTATTGACCTTACCAAAAAGCTTAGTTCGTGGTCCTGGTCGTCCGCCTGCGCCCACGCCTTTGATACCCTCAAGGCGCTCTTCCTTAAGAAACCGGTATTACAAATGCCAAATCTCTCCACCCCCTTCGCCATCGCTACCAACGCCTCGAAATATGCCTCTGGAGGTATCCTCCTCCAGACCGATGCCAACGGAGAATGGCACCCTTGTTCCTATATCTCCCAGTCGTTCTCTCCCGCTGAACGAAATTATGACATCTATGACAGAGAACTCCTAGCCGTGATCCGAGGCTTGAAAGTGTGGCGCCATTACCTCCACGGCTCAGCTTTCCCCATCCAAACCTTCACGGATCACAAGAACCTGACCTATTTCCGTCAGCCTCAAACCCTCAACCACCGCCAAGCCCGTTGGCTAATTGATTTAGCCGACTTCGATCTTAAAATGATCCACATTCCCGGCACGCAACTTGCTGGCCCTGATGCCCTTTCTCGACGACCGGATCTTCTTCCGGCGTCGGACCTCGACAACGAAGGTGTAACTCTTCTCCCGCCTTCTCTCTTTATTAATGTTATTGACGCCGCCCTTCACGAGCGGATCAAAGAATCTTCCGAGTCTGACACCTTAGTTTGCCAGGCTCTCCAATCCATGAATGAGGAAATCCCTCCTGCGTTCCGCTCCCGCCTCACCGACTGGCACCTCGATGCCGGTGTTTTGACCTACCAAGGTCGCGTTTATGTCCCCGCCGACGATTCCCTTCGTCGTTCTATTTTACAGCGTTGTCATGATCACGAGACTGCCGGACACCCCGGTTTTCTCAAAACTCGCCAGCTTGTTGCCGCCGAGTTTTGGTGGCCGGGTCTCGCCGCCTACGTTCGCCGATACGTTGAAGGTTGCGCCACCTGCCAACAGGCGAAATCCAACACCCATCCCTCCGTTCCCCCGCTCACTCCGATTAAATCCACCGCGTCTCGCCCCTTCCAGCAGATCTCCTGTGATCTGATCACTGACCTCCCGGTCTCTTCCGGTTTTGACTCGCTCTTGGTCGTGGTCGACCACAGGCTTACAAAGGGGGTAATTTTATGCCCTACCAAGAAATCCATCACCGCCGAGGGAGTTGCCGCCCTCTTCTTCCACAAAGTTTTCCTTCACTTTGGTCTCTACGACAAAATCATCTCCGACCGAGGACCCCAGTTCGCGAGTTCGTTCGCACGCGAACTGGGAAGGCTACTGCGATACGACCTATCTCTCTCCACAGCCTACCACCCGCAAACTGATGGAGAAACGGAGCGGGTAAACCAAGAAGTCGAAACTTACCTCCGGATCTACTGCGGATCTAACCCAGGGTCATGGGCAGATTCGATCTCCCACGCCGAATTCGCGCACAATCACTGCCCCCATTCCGTCACCGGCAAATCTCCCTTCTTCCTAATGATGGGATATGAACCCCACGCATTACCGTTGATCATTGCCAATTTGGATCTCCCCACAGTAGAGGACCGTCTGAAGACTCTTTCAGCTGCCCGAGACGAAGCTCTCACCTCCCACGAGCTGGCACGCCAGACCATGTCAGCCAGAACGAGACGACACTTCAAACCCTTCGCCCTAGGGGATAGGGTTTGGCTCGAGGCACGGAACCTGAAACGTTCCGTTGCAAATCCCAAGTTCACCTCCAAACGAGAAGGACCCTTTACCGTCACGAAAGTATTATCCCTGATCACGTATCAACTGCGCCTCCCCAAGGCGTGGAAGATCCACCTGGTATTTCACGCGTCCCTCCTTTCGCCATATTGCGAGAACGACACTCATGGGGCTAACTACCCTACGCCCCCTCCTGACCTGATAGATGGCGAAGAAGAATATGAAATCGAAAAGATCGTCAAACATCGAGGATCAAGCGGAAGGCGCTCCTTCCTGATCCGTTGGAAAGGGTATTCGACCGAAGAGGACTCCTGGGTTCCAGAGAGACACCTCACAAATGCGGACTCCGCTCTCAAAGCGTATAAAGCCCTGTTCCCCTCTGTCTTTTCTTCTTCCTCCAAGAACTGACATGGCCATTAACTTCACTCCCACTGATGAAATTCCCCACTTGACTCTTACTATCGCCCAGATCTACGAACGTTACCAGGTACCCCCTGGCTTTGCCTCACCTCTCGCTATCCCGTCGCCGCCCCACGAAAACCAAACCTTGTTCCCGGAGGAACATGATACGTCCTCTCCTCCGATTCCTTCTTCTCCTTCTTTCGTACATTCTTCCCCACTTGTTCCCCACGATAGTCTTACCGTCATTGACACTGCTGCACAACGCCCTCCTACTCCTCCTATGGAGCGTGCAGACAGCCCTCCTTATGATACTGAACAAGCCCCTTTGTCCATAGATGTCCCGACCACCGCGTACTGCCTCTCAGATGGCCCCCCTACCATCTTTGAGATTCGTGAGCTCACCGAGCTCATCACCGATCCTGGTCTCGCGACCACCTTGGACTGTTACCTTGACTCGGTGTCCCCGCTATACGCCCTCTACAGCGCCTACTTGGCGAATCTTAACATCATCGCCCTCGCCCACGTCCCCACCGCGGACGCCAACCGGTCCTACGTGGCACAATTTATCTACCAAGACGCCATGCAGGCCCAATCCCGCCTGCTAGTCGCCCTCCACCAACTCGGCATGCTCACACTCCTGCATGACATGCGTCGCTACCTCCTAGCCATGGCCACCCAGACTCGTCCCCTCACCCGCGAACTATATGAGGCACTCGCTGTAGAACATCGTCGCACCTGTCAACGTGCGACCCCCACAGTCTCCCTTACCGAGGTGGAAAGACCTTCCCCTGCTGAACCCGTCACGGTTTCCCAAGCTCTCGCGATTCCTACCGCGCCAACCACCCCCTCGGCGTCTTCAACCCCTCTCGGGTCCGATGAAGACCACCTTATGCAACGAATCGAAAGTGCCTGGACCGGCGCTGACGGTCGTCTTCCCCTCCCCAACTCCCATCCCCGAGCCGGGGAACGTTGCTATTCCTGCGGCCGTATCGGCCATTTTCAACGCGACTGCCCCGTGCATCAATGCACAACCTGTCTCCGCTGGGCCCCTGGGCATATCCTCGCTCGCTGCCCTCTCCGCCGTCGCACCGCCTCTCCACCACCACGTCGTGTCCCCCCTCCACGACAACAATCCTCGTCGTCTTCATCTGCCCAAATGTCCTCCTCCTCATCATCTTCCGGACGTCGTCATTCCCATTGTGGAAACACCTCCCGCCGACAGGGCACTCCCCCTGTCCCACGACACTCCACCCCAGTCCTGCGTTGCTTCCCCCGACGCCGCTCTCCCTCTCCCCTCGTCGACAGAAACTATTCCAACGAGGAAGATTGCATCGATGATACTGGTTACGGTAACATCACGGGCTCCCCGGTTGGCGGCCCCGTTCTCTACTGACTCCCCCATGGTTGAGCTGCTGTGCGCTCTCATGGCCGGCATGTCCTTGTCTACGCCGTGGTCTTGACTCTACAAGGGGGGTAATGTTACGATTTCTTCTTTTTCTCGTACTTCTCTTTCGCCTCGTCTCAATCCATGTACTACCATCGGTGCTAGGACCCCTTATTCAACGGATCCTAGCACGACCCACAGACT